>JAINUV010000828.1:0-194284 GCA_020205505.1 Panax japonicus
GCTTCTAAAGCCTAAATAATCTTTATTTTAACCTGTTTGTATATGTCATAATGATCTTTATCCTATATCATTTCCATAATATACTAATATGTAACTAGGGGCCAATTTATTGTTTGGTATTACCTGAGTTCTACCCATCTTGATTATTATATGATTACATTTATAATGTGATTAGCTGTTGGTAATGAGTCTGTGATGGTGTTGCTGCTATGGATGCTACAAGTAAGAAACATAGGGCTCATTACACATAAGTAATCAAATTAGCTTGGAACAATATTCGTCTTTGGCCTTTTAATCCTGTCTAATGTCTAAATAGGAAAGCTTATTTGAATCTTTTTAATTGTTTGTGAATTTTACTTTGTTGGTTTTAGTATAAATTATTCTATAAAAACATAAATAAATATCGGTTGTACTAAACTTTTTGGAGAAATTACTAGTGTGGAAATTATATGAATTTTCTTTTTCCTTTTGTTGTTAAACATGCCATGCTTTTGCACAGATCATGTCTGCGTACATGTGTATATTTTATCACATTGTAATTCTACTTATCGTTGATCATGTGATACTTTCTAATCAGAAGGTTGTTTCGACAGATTGCTATGACTAAGAGCTCTTGTAAACTGGCACTTAAAGAATTAGATCATTGGATGAGGCCGCAAAAGGTGATTGCTGATGCTACCACTCTCCTGGTTAAGAACAAAGATATATGACACTCTTTCTGCAAGGATTCTAGAGATCACAAATTCACATTTGAAGGACGTCACTCAAAATTGGTCATAACTAATTAATGAGGCTGATTGGAAAAATGATGCTATCTACAAATTCAATAATCAGTAACTTTAATCTTATGTCCCAAAGTAAAATTCAGGTTCTGCTTCATGGCGTGCTACAGTTCTGCTGCTTGCTGCTGGGATATTTTAGTGGTTGTCTCTTTTTTGATTGGCATGGCTGGTGCCTGCTGCCTGCTGTCTGTTAGTTTTGGGCTCTTGGTTTACTTTTTGGGATGTTATCGTTTGCTAGCTTGCTGCTATTTTATTTGATGCCGGCTGCAGCTGCTGCACTTTTTGCTGCAGCTATTGCTTTCCTCGTCCTGTCTGCTGTTTTGCTTTGCTATACTGCTGCCGGTTAATTCTCTTGTTGGGCCTTGTGCTCTGTTGTGCTGCTCTTTCGGTTCTGTTGTGGCTGCTGCCTCTTGGTCTTTGGACTGATCTTGTTTTTGTTGCTATTGTGGGCTGTTGCTACTTTGGATGTTTTTTTTTGGTATTGTCTGATTTCTATACATTGTATTCTCATGAATGTTGAGATTATTTCTCTTTTGTTTAGGCATCTGGCCTTGTTTTCTTTTATAGTCATGACATCAAAAGGCATGTCTTATGATGTCTATGCTATATTCTGGGGGTGATGTATATGCTATGTTTTGATTGGGGTTCCCCATGATGTTTGTACATTAATATTTCTCCTTTAATACAATTTAAATTTAGTAAAAAAAAAATCCTGGTTACTGCTCCTTCCATTTCAAATTTCTTCCCACCAAGCAAAATAATGGGGACTTGAAAAAGAGATGTACAATTTACGCGAAAAATTCAATGATTGTAATGATTGTCGCAAATATTCTATAATCATGGCACGACTAGACATTCTGTAACATCCATCATATATACTACTATTTTGTGATTGCTTGTAAATTCCATCACCTAATATATTTGTTGTTCATATATGCTTGTTTTTTAGTGATTGTTTTGACTGTCACAAATAGTTTATAGTGATGGAAAAATTAACAAGTACTTGGAGTTGTCATCTATATTATTATTTTGTGATTGTTGAAAAAGTCCATCATATAATTCCATTTTTATGGTTTTCTTTTCGTGATGGTCTTAGCTGTCACCAAAGATTATTTTGAACTTTTTTCTTTGTGATGGCTTAAATGCAATCACGTTAAGGAGAAATATAGGTGATGGTTGCATGCCATCTCGAAAATTAAAAATTAATTTTGGACAATATTTAGTGATTGAAATAGCCGTCACATATATATATCCACGATGGCAAAATTAAACATCACTATAGCCATCATATATATACTATTTTTTGTGATGACTCAAATAATCCATCACGAAATATTATCAATTGTGATTGCTTTTGAAAATTTGTGATGGCTCAAATAATCCATCACGAAATATTATCAATTGTGATTGCTTTTGAAAATCGTCACCAAGATCCATCACGTATGCTTGATTTTCTTGTAGTGTTTTCTTACAAAAGTAATAATTATCAGGTAATTTCTCACCGTCAGGCAACATACTCTTAATGGCCTTCAAGATTTACTCAAAACACTCATGGCTCATATTGTGATCAACCTTGATGTTAAGTAATGTTGCCACTGTAGACAATATAGTGTGTTTAGTGCAACCATGCCACAATGGCTCGCTACCCTTGTCTAACAACTTAAAGAAGTCTTTGGCATCAGAATTTATAGATTACTCTCTACCTTGTTCCCAATCAAAATCTGGCCCTGCAATATCATGAACCATTTCATTCATACAATGAGTACTACTGCCCGGATTGTGTACTTTTGTGATGCCACCATCTCTTCTCTGCCCACGTGCCCACCAACATTCTTCGTAATTTTTCATGAACCCAGAAATAAGTAAATGATATTTTACCACGTCTTTGTCCATATAATTTATATTTTTACACTTCAAACACGGACACCGTATCTTGTTCTGACCATTCACACATTCTGGATGACTATACGCATAGTCCAAAAACAATTGGCAACCAGCTCTAAAGTCAACTGTAGCACCTATCTGGGCACTTGACTTTCGTCGTGCCATCCAACTACGGTCTGAATAGAGGTCTATGATATCACGGTACCTACTATAAACCACATGAGCTTATTAATGTATAGCATGATTGTAAACATATAACTTGAGTATACTTGTAACCATATGACTTGAGCATATTTGTAAGCATATGAGTAACATTTAAGCATACTTGTAAGCATATGACTTGAGCAAACTTGTAACCATATGACTTGAGCATACTTGTAAGCATATAACATACTATAATTGTAAGTATATGACTTGAGCATACTTGTAAGCATATGAATTGAGCATACTTGTAAGCCTATGATTAACATTTAAGCATACTTGTAAGCATATGACTTGAGCATACTAGCTAGTAACTATATAACCTGAGCATACTAGTAAGCACCTAAAAAGTTCGTTAATATTATAAATGTTCACAACTACCCAACCAACAAAAAAATTCGCCAGTCTCCCCTATAATATGGACTAGCCACATGCACGACGACATGCATATATGGTCATATCTAGGCACCCAAGACACAAACCAAGAGAAATATACAAATTCTCAATATAATAAGACCAAAACAATAACGAATGAATGCAAATTAAAACAGTAAAAAGTTCAGGAGTATACTACAAATTAAGAGTTCCAAAAACTCGCACTTTGATTTTTGCAAGCTTCTTTCTTTACTTTACACATGAGCGCAATAATTAACTTACTTCTGATTAGAGCACTTATCTCTTAGTTCTTTAACTTTGGAGTATGATATTGCTTTTGTTCATTAATATCTTTATGGGTTCGGTGAGAAACTAAGCATGTGTTACTTAGTTTATTTTAGCAATGGAAAACTTCTTAAATACTGCTTAGTTTATTTATTATATCATTTATTATATTTTATTATTTTAATTATATTTAGTAGTGGAACTAAGCAAATGCTAGTTAGTTTATTATATTATATTTTAATATATTTAATATGATATTATATTTTAGTTTAATATTATAGTTTATTATATTTATATGATATTATATTTTATTTTAATATAATATTTTACTATATTGTATTGTATTGTATTTTAAAAATATATTTTATATTATTTAATTTTAATATTATATTTTATTATATTTGTATGATATTATATTTTAATTTAATTATATACTTAATCATATTTAATATATATTATATGTCAAATATTAGATGTTATTAAATTTAGTATGAGAAATTAACTAAGTACATGCTACTTAGTTTAATAGTTATATTATATCATGTTATTTTATTTTAATTTATTTTTATTTATTAGTTAAAAATAAGTAAATAGAACTTAGTTTATTTTTTTGGTTAACTAATTATAATAAATATTTTTCTCTTCTCATTCTATTTTATTTTTTTTAAATATTGGTTTTTAATTTTATTATACTATATTATAAAATTTTAGTATGTTATTTGAATTTCTAATGTTGTATTTCTAACGTTTTAATTTAATATTTTTGAATAAATTAAGTGAAACTCTGTATAACCAAATTAAATGTGTGCGTTCTAAACTCTAAACTATATTCTAAAATTCACGGGCAAGCCTCTTTTCTAATTATAACTCTCTCCGAGTTCAACTAAAGCAATTACTCACCAATTGTAATTGTCTTTAAATCACAAGCAATTGTGATAAATAAGAATTAAAGAGAGGCCATATTAAAATTTAATTATTTCTGCAAATAACTTAAAATTTTCTGATTAACTCCTTACAATCAAAACTTACTTTCCAAATGGACACTAATTCACAACTTCAACAGTATATGGAGTAAAAGATATCTATGTGTGTACAACTGACTGATAATAATTTCATTTAACCCAAAAATAAGTGATTTATAAAACTTCATAGAAACAATGAATCTTACCCTGCTTGATCTTTTATAAAACCAGCTCCAAAAATTGTAAAGTATAGGAAACCCAATCAAATCGAACAGCTACCTGAAGAATTCAACAATATGCAATCTAATCTAACATAAGATATAAAACACAAATCAGATTAACTATACGCGATTGACTATATATCGGTATAGACACATTCAAATAGTAGAAATGTAATATTGGGAGAAAGAAAGAAAAAATGATGGATTACCAAATGGGTATTCTCCTCAGGTGGCGGCGACAGGCCGGTGGCGTCTCTTCTCCTTCTTCTCCCCCTTTCTCCCTCTTCTCTCTATTCTGAGCTCCTTTTTTTCCCTCGCCTGTTGTGTCGAGCGAATGTCTTGCATTAAATTTGATCAGCGATTACCGTCAACGACCGTATGCGGTCGCTAATTTTTGATGACATGGACTTATCAGCGACCGCATGTGGTCGCTGATTTTAAGTGGTCGCACAAAACCTTTGCGCCAACATTTCACGTCAATTTTTGGGAGGCAAATTTATGCTTGCGATCTCTCAGCGAGCACATGCGGTCGCTAATATGATATAGTGACTGGAGTAAATCACGGTCGCATATGTCGGTCGCTATTACTAATATTAGCGACCGCACGTGTGGTCGCTGATAGTCTTGATCACTGTAAGGCCTTTTTCTTATAGTGTATCCAAATTTATATTACCAGTTTTGTATGATATTTATGAACTTTATGCAACAACGGGTTATAAATTTTTGAATGAAGTTATTGCTACTAGTTTCGGCATAACTTAAGAAATAAGCGTTTATTTGTGAAATACTGAATCAATATATTTCTTTATATAAGCTATTTAGTCAAAACAAATTATTTTGGGGTGACCTCTACATTGTAAAGTAAACTGAGATGAACAACCTTTATTCATTGGGGGTAAATATGACGTGTCGGGTAACCGATTCAAACATTGTTCATGAGTAGTTCAGTGTAGTGTATGTTATGCATAACATAGGATGTCATTAAGTTGATCCCCTATAGGAATCCGTAGTATGATTCTACATCGAAAGACAGACAAACATTAATTCTTAGTTTAATTACCACTCAACTTTGCTATGTTAAAACAATTGAAATATCTTTTGTTGAGCTTCTATTCTTTGAATTAGAATAGTTATGAATCTCTTAGACTTGCTGAGCAATTTTAAGCTCATTCTTGTAAATATTCTTTTAAATTTGCAGCTAAGTAAGTATTACTAGAAGAGTTTGATAGTATAGGAAAGACATTTTATTATTGTCTTCTTCTGTGATGTAAAGTTGTAATGACTTTGTGATGTAATATAAAATTATAAAGTATACAATTCTGGCATAAAGTATATGATGCAAATTTTTTAATAAATAGGGGTTTTATCAAGTATATTGTTGGTGGATGTTAAGAAAGATGATGGTTAGTCAGCACCAGGTCCGTTGTAACGAGTGCACGGATTTGGGGGCGTGACATTTTGGTATCATAACTGTAGATTATAGCTCTAGGGTAAGAGTACCTTAGGATATAACCTTATGAAAATTGATTGGAGATAATAAGAGATAAACTCATAGAGAGTTTTAACTGATAAAATGATGGATTAAGAAAATTCAAAGTAAGTAAAACGAATATTAGGGATAACTATACTGTAATTTCGAAGACGAAATTATTATAAGGAGGGGTGAATGTAATACCCCAAATATTTATAAGGCTCGAAAAATATAATTGCACAGATTAAATGTTAATTTTAGTGACCTAAACTATGTTTTATGTGATTTCATGGTATAGCAATGAATTATATATGGGACAAAAATTCAGAGGAAAAACACAGAAAACATCGTGCTTAGAAATTTTTCACCGACAAACTTGAGGATATATCAGTAATGACAAGCTACTTTGTCGTGCTTCGAGGTTAAGTAACTTGTAAGCTACTTAGGAAAAACCCTAAACAAGCTATTTGGATTAAAACCCTAATCAACCTAGTGAAAATTCTAGTTAAGGTTAAGTTCAACTAGGTTATTATAAAACCAATTCAAGTGAGCACTTGGACTAATCACAACCAAGAGAAACTTAAACAAAATCACAGCTAACCAATAGAAATTAAAGTCAACGAGTAGGATCCAAGTGAAATGCCATCAACCAATCAAAACCATGATCCAAGTGAAGAAAACCATAATGCTTGTGAACAAAATCGACCCAAGCACGTCAAGTATGTCAAGCGTGTCAAACACCTAAGCTAGATATTTTAGGAGGAAAGCATGTAAAAATGTCGTAGAGCTAAAGCTATGTACAAGTTTTTACAAAGTATATTTAAGTATGTGCTGGAAACCATCCGAATTATCAATGCGCCTTCAATTTCAAGTAGATATATATAGTTTGGTGGCAAATCCGGTAACTATTCCAACGATTATCATTTTAATTGGAAGAATCATCTGAATTTTTCATAGAGCGATAACAATCAAGCCCAAACTTTTTCTCTTAATTCGATTATGTACTCCAAAATTTTAGATTTAAACCCCTTCTCAAGAAAAAAAGATGTCAAACTTAGGAATTTCTTTCCAAATATGTAACTTTGAATGAGCAGCGAATGCATAGTCAGAAAGTGTCGATTGAAAATAAGACATTTTAGTTTTTAAAGAGTAACTCAACAACAAGAGTATACATATACTAGAGTTAAAGGCTTAAAGCCATAGATTGGCTAATAAAGTACCTGAGCATTGACTATTGAGTTCACAATTTAACCTATTGCCTTAATTGATAAGGGTCTCTTCATTTTGAAAAGTTTGACTTCGCTATGGACTACGTCCCACAAAATTACATTTTACTACGCGTAGAAACATGACGTAAAATATGACTCCAATTCATTTCTACCTCAAAATAAACTTGTGGGTGATTTATTTATTTAGTGAAACAAACTGTGCACCCAATATAACAAGTTGAAGCTTTTGTAAGTCCAAAAAAAGGCAAATAATTATATCCCACCAAGATAAAGAAGCTCAATTATCCAACAAAAATATCTACAGTTTCCTAAGGTTTAATGGGCTCAGTGCATAACAGCTATCAACTTGAAGCTCAGCAGTGTGAAACAGGTCAAATTTACACTTCAAACACTTCAGTGTGGGGGGGGGGGGGGGTGGAAATCCTGAAGATGGAACAAATTCGGTTAAAAGGGTTGCAAGTTGACTAGTTGATTTAACTTTCACCACCTAAACTAGTACTTGAGAGGAATTCTTGAATTTTGCTCGTGTATGGATAACAGACATATATCATCATCCAAAGTTAGAATCCACTTAGTCATCTAGCAATTTCAACCTCTCAATTTTTACACCAACTCTTTTTGTACGTAAAATCGTACAAAAAACACACATAGACATGTTCATGACATGAAATTTGTGACATCTATAAATTTGGGACATCAAGCATGTTATCTGCACAAACATCACACATCTTTCTTTCTGTCGATCTATTTTTTTTAGTGTACGAAAATTTTCTTAATTTCCATATTTGTTAATGGAATCGTGGTGGTTTGTGATGATGATAAAGAATTTGCAAGCCAGGGTGATGGAAGTTGCTAGAATTACAAAGAAGCTAGGAAAAGACGATCCCAGACGAGTTATTCATTCGCTAAAAGTAGGATTAGCACTCACATTAGTCTCATTGTTCTATTATTTTCAGACTCTTTATGATAGCTTTGGTGATTCTGCAATGTGGGCTGTGATGACTGTTGTGGTTGTCTTTGAATTCTCTGTTGGTAAGTACTAGTTCATATATAGTAACAAATTCTAATAGCGATAAAACTATCAGTATCAAAAAAGATCACATAAAAAACTACAAATACAACTTTTTTTCGATAATTAATTAAATGGAACTTTTTTCTCTTTTGTGTATAATACATAAAATTTCGACCAATTAAAACGATGCAACTCTGTACTATACCATTTATATGAATAGAAAAGAGCAGCGTCCTTGGTTTTTTACCATTATATGTTTCTTTATTGTTCTCATAAATTCATAATAGCATATATATGCCACTAGATTTTATAAGTAGTTGCCCTTATACACTTGCATGCAGGTGCTACACTTGGAAAAGGCTTAAATAGGGCATTAGCGACACTTTTAGCTGGTGCTCTTGGTGTTGGAGTTAATCACTTAGCTGTTATATCTGGAAAGACTGGTGAACCCATAATACTTGGAATTTTCGTATTCCTACAAGGTAATTTATATTCATGCATATATAGAGTCCGGTTCCTATCCGGACTCCCGCATTTTTTTAAAATGCGGACATTTTTTTTTGTTTTTTTTAAAAACAATTAAAAATAAATAAATAAACAATTATGGAACTGAAATTTTTACATAATACAGTGTTTTGGGTGTGATTTGGATACATATAACAAAACATGTCCAAATCACGCCAAAAACATTGTATTATGGAAAATTTTCAGTTCCATAATTTTTTATTTGTTTTAGTTGTTTAAAAAAAAAGCAAAAAAACGAAAAAAAAAAATTAATCCGCATTTTACTCCAGTCCGGACTCCCGGACCGAATCCGCTGCGTGTGTATATATATATATATATATATATATATATATATATATATATATATATATATATAGTCCTATCAAAAATAGTTGTATTCAAATTCGTTATCAAACCTCTTGTCGTATCTGTTGTCCCATTTTATATAATGCAGTCCACGTAAACTGTAGATAAATAAGTAAGGCGATTAGGGGTAGTAGTACATGGTTGTGGGTCAGTACGTAGAAGAAACATACAATGCAACAACATAATTGGACTCTAAAGAGTTGTGATATTATTTTCTGTTAATTATGGTGCATGTATTTAATTAATGTTAATTAATTTATGCAGCTGCCCTAATAACGTTTGTAAGATTCTTTCCCAAAATCAAGGCTAGATTCGACTATGGAATGTTGATATTCATCTTGACATTTTGTTTAGTATCTGTATCTGGTTTTCGAACCAATGAAATACTAGAGCTGGCTCACAAGCGGCTATCGACCATTCTCATTGGTGCTTCAACTTGTGCAATTGTTTCCATTTTTGTATGCCCTGTATGGGCTGGTGAAGATCTTCAAAACCTAGTTGCTCTCAACATTGAAAAGCTCGGAACTTTCTTGGAAGGTATGTCTTCCATACTGGTTTATAAAGTAACATCGTGTTACATGGACACAATATATATATTTCTAAAAATTATCATATATATTGAGAATTATAGTTTATTAGATCTATTAGATCTACCTTATTAAGGGATTCGGTTCGATGAAATTTTCATACTATAATTTTTGTTATAACCAATGCAATAAAATGTTACAAAACTTTATGGTGATATGTGATGGGACAATTTTACTTTAACCAGATCTCTTATTAAAATATACTTTTTTTCTTTCTGTTTTTTCAAGTTCCAAATGTTTATCTTAATTAAGCACATTATATGATCACCACTCGTATAATTAATGAAACATACTTGCTGCGTACAATTGTTAGCTTGAACATTAGCACTTAATTACATGCATGAACAAAATATTTTCTAGGATTTGGAAATGAATATTTCAAAACATCCAAGGAAGAACAACTCAAGAATAATACGGTATCATTTATGCTGGGGTATGAAAGTGTTCTTAATTCAAAGACCACCGAGGAAACACTGGTGAGTTCATTAAAGAGTTCTCTCAATTTTCATCTTTATGTGAAGATAATAAAATGCAAGACGTATTTCCTTAATTTGGCATGCAGGCTAACTTTGCAAGATGGGAGCCAGGTCATGGGCAGTTCATGTATTGCCACCCTTGGAAACAATACTTGAAAGTTGGCGCCTTGACTCGCCAATGTGCCTACTTCATTGAAGCTCTTAATGGCTTTCTCAACTCGGATACACAAGTACTAAATGGGAACCTTTATCCACATTAGGTTTAGATGTAGACAAATTTTAAATATATGTTACTCTGAGTTTCAAAAAATAAAAAATCATATTTTTTTGAAATTTGAGACAACCTAAAATTCAAAATCGATTGGCAATTAAAAACACCTGACCCTGTAATTTTTCAAATTTTAGAAAGATTAATGTTTAATTGGTAAGAAATTGAACCTTAAATTTTCTTTATTTTGAGATATAAAACGTTATGATAATCACCAAAAATTGACGTGGCAACCATATATACGTTGCATTGCGTGACATTCTCATAGAAAGCCACATCAGTTTTCAATGAGTACGGTAAGGCTTAATATCTCAAATTTTAAAAATTTCAAGTTTCATGATTGTATTAAACATTAAACATTGAGATTTATTTTTTAATATTGGAAAAGTTACAAGGTCAAAAGCCGTTTTAAGCTAAATTAACTGGTATGAATATATAATTTCAGCCAATACAATTGTGAATATTTTTAATATTTTTAATATATTACTTAATTACAAAACTTAATGGTTTAAAATTTTAATTAAATTCATATTAATTTTAAAATTTAAGATTTTATAAACTTACTCAAAAAAGTTTCAAGGACTTTTTTTGTGAATGGAAAGAGTAATACCTAAACTTATAAAAGCTTCTATAAGACTCAAATCCTTGCAATTTGGTCTATATTTGACCGAACGTGTGTTCCCCCCAGTCTTTCTTAATATAAACATATATTTTTATTGGATAAAGCATCTAAAACGTTAACCAGATCATGGAATTTGTAACAAGTGGTATCATACATGAACAAATAAGCAAATAATATACCTATGTATAATACTAGCTAAAAGAAAAGGTTATTGAAAATTTTCTCCTATTAATGCAGATGCCTGAAGAAATCCGTCGAATAGTTCAGGATATATTCACAAAAACAAGCCTGGATTCTGGGAAAGCAATGAAAGAACTAGCTTTGGCAATCAAAACAATGGCTAGAACATCTTCTTCTGAAAATTCCCCTATTGCAAACTCAAAAGCCGCATCTGAAAACCTGAAATCTTTACTAAAGTCGGACTTATGGAAAGACATTGAATTCGTCCAGGTGATGCCAGTTGCCACATTAACATCTGTACTACTCGAAATAGTAATTTGCGTCAACAAAATTACAGAATCAGTGCATGAACTTGCTTTGCTAGCACAATTCAAGAATGTAGACTTGATGGAGAAATCTGATGAGACTAAGAATTCAACAGTTGTTATAATGCCTGTTAAGAGTTATTGTCCTGAAGTTGTGATTATGGTTAATGGACCAGCTGCAGCTAATTAATAACATGAAATTCCGTCCAGTTCAAGGAATTAATAGTTGACTTGACATAACAAAATGTAAATAAATGTTAGTAGTACTAACTTAAATTTATTATACACTAGTACCCAAGTAGTTATTGTTAATAAATAAATAGGTATATTGAGTTTAAAGCTCATCGTAATGAATAGGTTTTTTGCTATCTTAGCTTTTTAAGGTGTGAGGCCTCTTAAATATGGGAGTGTAAAAGATCTCTTATACAATGCCCCATCAATGAGTGCATATCTTGCAGTCGTAGGCCTCAGTTTTCTCTCTTCGTCTGAGTTTTGGGGTAGTTGTCTTAGCTCTAAATAGGCTCTTCCAGATTGGTTCTACCTCAATCGGAGCAACCAAAACCACCTCTATGCTAGGTTTCTCCAAAGTATACTTAAAATATACGGTTCCATTAATTGTAGTCTTTGAACTGAGCAAAAGCTAATTTAAGCCTTTGTATTATGATCTGTTGGGATATGATTGGACTAAGGTTACTAGACATTCCAGCCCTACTGCTGCTCCTGTGATCCCTTCCCCGGTACTGCCTACCAGCTCCATAAATCTTTTTTAAGTTCTAGGAGACTCTATCATGCTCTCTCCTGACTAAGGTTGTAAACGAGCCATATAGTTCGGGCTCGATTTGTGCTCGACTCAAAAAAATAGGAGCAAAACTCTGATTCGTTAATAATATGATCCAAATCTGAGCATTAAAAATAGTTCGAATAAAAAAATGAGTAGAATCTGAGCAAGGTTATACTCGACTTGTTTAAGATTTAAACTACTCGAATTCTTGATTATGATTCGATACATACTCGATTGATACATATTTAATTAGATGCGATACATTCTCTTATAATATATACAAATTTAAATCAAATTAAGATAATTAATTATTATTATTTTATTTTATTTTTAATTTTAATTGTACTTTTATATTTGTAAAGTGTAATAGTAAATATATTTTCTCATTTATAAGTAAAATAACAAATTTAATTTATAATTATATTTATTATAAAACTAGTTCTTATCACTACAAGAAAAAGGTCTATCTGCAATCAACACTTTCAGCGACCGCCTTATCCGGTCGCTGATAGTAGTAATAGCGACTGTTATCTACGACCGTTATTGATTCTAGTCACTAAGTTATCTCAGCGACCGTTTGCAATCGTTGAGTGGTCACTGATATAAAATTCCCGCCCAAAAATTGATGTGAAACGTTGGCGCAGATGTTTTGTGCGACCACTCTTTATCAGCGACTGTCGAGCAGTCGCTGATACGTCCACATCATTAAAAAGTAGTGACCGCATGCGGTCGTAGATTCTCTTAAACGTAATCAAATCTAGGCATTTGCTCGATCAGCAGAAGGAAAAAAAAAGAGGGAGAACAAAAGAAGGAGAAGAGGGAGAAGAGAAGAGGGAGGGAGAAACTGTAGACGCCTTCACCACTGCCGCAACTGCCGACGCCTTCACCACCGCCGCGTATTAGGTAACCACTTTTATTTATGTCTTCAATTGAAGTATGCAATTTGTGCTTAATATGTTGTTAGCCCTATAAAATTCTCAATCTTAGCATAGAAAGAGGTTTGTACGGTTAAATTTTTGCAATGGTTGAATTTGGCAGTTGATTTGTTGTTGATTCCTAATTATTGGGGAGTGAAAGTTGTATATTATTGCTTATTTTTTAGTAATGAGGAATGAATTTGGCAATGGTTGAATTGGGCAGTTGATTAGTTCATGTTACCGTTTAATGTTATTGTAGTTGATTTGTTGTTTCAATTCGTGTTAAGATTTGTTGTTGATTCCTAGTTGTTGGGGGTGAAAGTTGTATTATTACTTATTTCTTACAATGGGAAAATAATTTGGCAATGGTTGAATTGGGCAGTTGATTTGTTGTTTCAATTCATGTTAAGATTTGAGATTTGGGGAAAGAGTTTGCTTTGTATATTGGCACTTGTGCAATCACACTAAATGTCCTACTTGCAACAAAAGTTAAATTTATGTTGATGTTTGTGTTTATTTCTGCATTATAGATACATCAACAATTGATGCAGGAATTGTAATACTAATATAGTTGAAGTATAGATTCATCTCGACAAATTAAATTAAAACGTTAGATTTTCGACATTAGTTTGGTACCGACTCCATATATTTCATTTAACTCCCACTCAAATGAGTGTGATAGTCATGAATTTCGACGAATTTTTTGACCAAATTAAGTAACATAATAAAATTTTATAATATAATACAATTAAAAACCAATATTTAAAAAAATTAAAATAGAATGAGAATAGAACAATATTTATTGTAATTAGTTAACCAAAAAAATAAACTAAGTTCTACTCCATCCGTCCCATAGTTATAGACTGGTTTCTTTTGGCACATAGTTTAAGAAAATCAGTTGAAGTGGCAATTTTTAACAGAAATTTTCCATATACCCCTTAATATAGAATTAATGAATAAGTTAATTATTCCTTACTTATCACACTGGAACTCTCAACTTAATTGATTAACGTGTACTGACCATTACAGTCCTTAACCATAGAACTTTAACCAAAGACACAACACCAAAAAATGGTCTATAGCGAAGGAAATTTTGTGAAGGAATTTATTCCTTCACATGAGGAGTTATTTAGCGAAATAACAGTGAATGAAAAAAGTATAGTGACAATATAGTTATTAGCAAAAAAACATCCTTCACAATTTATATTTTTTTCCTCACAAAATTGGGGCGATAGAAAGATTTTTGGAGCCAATTTATGATGAAAATTTGCAAGGAAAAAATCTATTTAGTGAAGGAATTATTACTCACTATATATCATTATTCAGAAATTTTTTTTTGTGAGGGATAAAATTAGTCGCTATCTTGTTCTAAATAATTTTTTTTTGAATTAATTGTGGTGAATATAAATACCTTAAATTTTTTATAATAGTAAATTTAATTTTAATAACACTTTTTAAGTAACTTATAATATCAACTATTTATTTTAATAAACTATAAAGTAAATAACTTTACACTATGTTAAACTTTAAAATTTTTCCATAAAAGTTTATTTTTATGATCATAATTAAATAAATTAAAGTTAAATAAAAATTAAATTAAATAATTCAAAAGACTTTAAATTTTATTTTAAGTATATAATATTAATCCAAAAAAGTCTCCAAAATTAATTTAACATTCACTTAAATAACAATTTGGGAGGGACACAACAGTTGTTCTTTCTCTGTTTTCCTCCATTGAGTTCCTACCATGTGTAGGCCTGGTCTGGACCCTTCTTGTTGGGCTCTTCAACAAGTTCGGCGCAACAGTGGTTTTTGTTTCTTTTGGGAAACAACTCTGAACCCTTGACCCCCGCGTCTAAAAAACAACTAATGTTGAAAAATCCCTAAATACAAACCCCTAATCCCCCTTAATCGGAATCACAACGAGCAAAAAATATCGATTTGTGACGAAATGAAGAGCAAACCTCTAGAGATTTTATTAGTTGAAGAGCTGTTTTTCGGAATTTCAAATAAGTTCTCCTTTTGAAATTGAGTGTGTGATCGAGATCGTGATATAGGGCTTTGTTTGCTGATTTTATGGTTTCTTCGTTTTTGTTTTAGACTACGTTCATCTTCTTCAGATCTCAGATTGTGTGAAGTTTTTAATTTCTTTTCTTGGTTGTCATATAAATCAATCTCTGGTTGATTTTCGATCCCCCAAATGGAAGAAATCTCTATTTTAAATTTCATATTTTGCCTAATCTGGGTTATGTAATTTAGTTGAATAATGTATTCTGTTGCAATGTTTGTTGTGTTTTCTTATGAACTGTTTGTAGTCAAGGGAGTTTAGAATGTTTGTAGTAATAAGAAATGATTATTGTGGAAAATTATGGTTAAACCATTCTCCAACATCTATAAATTCTGGGTTTTTAAGTGTTGCATTTAATGTATTTGATAAAATACCTCAAAGAGGTTATGTGTTTAGAAATTGAGAATTAGCTTAAGTTTTGAACAAGAAGACATTTGTTGTATTATCAGACATAATTTTCTTCATGTTAAATACTCTAGAGTTGTCATCTGTTTTTTTATAAAATAAAATTAATATTTCACCTTCTGGAGCTTTCATCTTATGTTCTTCTCAATTTCATTTTGTATTATTCATTCTGCGTAGGATGAGGAAAATTTGATCTGGTAGCATACAAATTTTCCACCCATCTTAACTTTTTTGTATCTTAAAGAAAAATAACACATAGTTTTGTGACATTGAGGGTAATAGGTTATAGGCCCCCATCTACCAATATCTATATAGAAAAGTTAAAGTTTTCATGAATGATGAATTTTATGATGTTCTCTATAATTCTTTTAATAGGCGTGTGATATCTTTACAGTAATTTCTTTGCCAACAAGGTTTCATTGATGTTTTCACTTGCTTCCATCAATTTATGTTTTTACTATATATTTGTTTACTATATTGTCAAATTGTTTCACAACTTTACTTAGTGGAGGTATATACTAATTAGCAATTAGGAGTTTGAATTATTATATATTAATGTATATTTACAGGTGATTTCATTAAATTGATTAGAAAAACATTTTAACCTTTTACAACTTTTCTTTGTGTTTGGATATTATCTATGAGATGTTAATGAGAATCATTCTTCTCTTATCTCTTTGCTTCCTCTAGAAAATCCTTCTGGACTAAAATCTTTGTCCATCAATGCATTATAGGCCACTAAGGACTTTTACCACATCACTTATAACATCACAATTCATGATTATACCGAATGAACCCTGGTCATAATCATACTAAGTCCATCTATGCATGTAAGTCAAAGATGACTTTCAATATAATATAAACATGAGAATGATGACAATGTTATAAGAATTCAATAAAACAAGTTCACGAATTAAATTATCCAGGAACTAATAACGTCCAAATTGTCAACATGATACTTCTTTGTAGAGTAAAATTCATAAATTCTCTGAAGAATATTTCCATGAAAAGATACTGGATGAAGCGCAAATATCAAGGATATTCCACTAATTTCATGGAGTATCGAAGTCAAAACTTTAACCAACTGAGTATAATAAAGAATATATGAAACTGCAAATGGATTTTTACCTGCCATGCGATAATCCACGTATACAGATCATTTTCACAATTTAATAAGGAATGAATACAAAGGATCATTCACCATGCATGTGGCAATCGACGTAGGCAGGTTATTCCAAGAGAATAATAAAGAATAGAATAACAGAAGGATTCACCATGCATGCGATAGAGACCACACAGACAGGTTATTCCCAACAGTATAATAAATGCGGAATAATAAATATGGAACCAGGTCAGGTGAAATTCACACCGACAGGATATTCCGACAGAATAATAAAGAACGGAATAATAAAAGAATTTCCCCAAGTATGTGGTGCTTCGCATAAACAGGTTATTCCAACATAATAATAAAGAATGGAATAACAGAAGAAGATCACCAAGTATTGGGTAAACCGCATATACAGGTCATTCCACCAAGTATAGGGTAAACCGCGCATACAGGTTATTCCAACAGAATAATAAAGAATGAAATAACATAAGGATTTCACCAAGTATAGGGTATGCCGCGTATACAGGTTATGTATAGGGTATGCCACTTTTACAGGTTATTCCAACAGAATAATAAAGAATGGAATAACATAAGGATTTCACCAAGTATAGGGTATGCCACTTATACAGGTTATGTACAGGGTATGCCATGTATACATGTTATTCCAATAGAATAATAAAGAATAGAATAACAAAAGTTCTCTTCATGAATAAGAAAGAATAACACCCCTTACCGTAAAAGAAACTGGATATAGAAGTAGTGAAGTAGCAGAATACTCTTATTCTTTCTCTCTATAATTTCTCTCTCTAGAGTTTCAGTGAATTCGTAAGAAATAATGAAGGAATGAGCTTCTATTTATAGAAGAATTAATTGAATAGTAACTAATACCTGAACGGTCCAGATTGATTTACTTTTAAACGGACGGTCCAGATTAAAACTTAAAGCAACGGTCCATACTGATTCACTATTAAAACTTTAAACCAGTGATCCATACTGATTCACTATTAAAACTTTAAACCAACGATCCATACTGATTCACTATTAAAACTTTAAACCAACGAACCATATTGATTTACTAATATAAATTCAACCAAAGGTTTAAAAAATTAGCACATCTACTCATGAAATAATATTGTACCCAAATACCCGAATGCATAATACTAGAGTGAATAGTAACTCGTGAATAGTAACTCATGAATAGTAACTCGTGAATAGTAACTCATGAATAGTAACTCGTGAATAGTAACTCATGAATAGTACTCCGACACGAAAAGTGTCCCGAATATCCGATTGAACAATATAACCTCCAGACATCAATTATCATCAGAATAGATATCAATTTCTACTAACACAAATAATCCCAACACAATAAAACTATCAAATTTCATCTTTAATCAATACGATCTTATTCATCATTAATATTATAACTCACAATATTTAACAACCAGATTGTTCCCAGGAAATAGGGGGCTTTCCAATAAGGATTTCTCCCTATTAGCGTGCAATTAGGTGACCAAACCTCTCTTTGACATAACTTCTAGACATTGTAAATATTGAAATTTAATAATATGAATAACTTTGTCGTCTCAATTATTAATTTAATAATATAACATATTGTGCAGATGACACTGTGATAATAATCAAATCAATAATATGAGAGATATGATGCAGCAATTACTGTAGCAATAATTGAGTATAACTGAATGACTTCTCACGTAAGCATCAATAATCAATACCATGTGCTACTATGCAACCACGCATATTACTGTACTTTTACTACCGGGTAGTTCAACAGTTTTAACAGTAACACTTCCGCCGTTATTTTTTATAAAATATTTTTGTCGTTTTCTCAATCTGACAATTATTCCGTTGTGGGGTCCACTAATGATTGTGCCGTCGTACGAATATTCTCCGACACAAAGAATATTCACCGACAAATCGAATATAATATAACAACTTGCATACTTTGCAAAATACTACCCACAACTATAACATTATCTCAAATCCACACCATAATAAAAAAAATATTTCGAGAAATTTAAATCTTTATTCGTAAAAATCTGGGGTCTCACAGTTGATCCCCCTAAGTACGAGAAGAAGAGTCCATAGTCTTATGACTGTTAAAGGTTTTAAGTATAAACACTTGACAACCTAGGACGTAGTTCAAGGTCTTATGACCCTCAGAATTTCTTTTGATTCTTGTTATTCATTCTTGATTCAAAAGTTGAGCTTTATATCAGAAGTTATTATTTCTCTGGCATGTTATTATTCATTGTTATATTGTTATACTTGTGGGCAATCGTGCTCACTTTTGCGTAATAATAACATTGCAGTTAAGAATGAAAGAGCAGACGAACCTTCCACTAGTAAGGGCAAGGGCAAGCTTAGCAAGTAATGAAGACTATTTATTTATGTGATTATGTAATGATAGTTAGACTTGATGTTACTTAAGACTTATTTGTTTATGTTTTTCGCACAGATGATTTAAAGTTAGAGTAACCTGGGATTTATTTATTATTCAGTTGATGTAACCCCATAAGGGGAGAGATTTATTATTTATTTATTCTATTGCATGGTTTGTATTTTATTTATGGGTAGATAGATAGATAGATGATGTTTGTACAGTGAACACCAAATTCTGTGGAAATGGAAGTACCGAATTTGGGGGTGTCACATCTTGTGTCCAATTGACTCGACAGGTTTTGCGCTCATTTCAATTGTCTATTCAATCTTCTGATCTCCCTATTTCCATGGATAGATGGAAGCAACAAAGGAAGCTTACAAAAGAGTTATGGGATGCCATAGTCATTGAGGAAAATCTTCTAAAGCAAAAATCTAGGATTCAGTGGCTGGATCTTGGAGATAAAAAAAATCCAAATATTTTTATGCTAAGATTAAAATCGATAGAATACAAACAAAATCCTTGCAATTGAGTACCCCCAGGGGATTTTTACCCACGATCAGGACCATATTAAAGGCATTGTTGTTGATTTCTATAAAGATCTTCTGGGTTCAAAAGGAGAGACACCTTATCCTGGTATTACAACTCTAGCTGGTGTCATTTTGAATCGTACAAGTTCGGACTTAGCCTCATCCCTTCAGGCTATTGTTTCTCTTGAGACTATTCTTAGCACTCTCAAAGGTATGAAGCAAAACAAAAGTCCGAGTCCTGATGGCTTTAATATAAATTTCTTTCTTCATTCTTGGCTTACGGTACGACTTGATTTTACTAAAGCTATTCAATCTATTTTTTGCTTTGGGAAGCATGTTAAAAGGAAACAAATGTTGTTGTTGTAGCTCTCATTCCTAAAGTCTCAAATCCTTCAAACATGTCTGACTTTTGACCAATATCCTGTCAGAACACCATTTACAAGTGTATTTCCAAAATACTTGTGGATAAATTAAAGTAAACTCTCCCTAGTCTCATTTCAAAATACCAAGCTGTTTTTGTCCTTGGGCGTAAAATTGGTGATTATATTCTTCTAACTCAAGAACTGATGAGGAATTAGTATAGAAAAAATGGCACTTCCAGATGTGCAATTAAGATTGATCTTAAAAAGGCTTTTGACTCAATTCGAAGAATTTTTTTGTTTGATGCCCTTACTCTATTTGGATATCCTTCAAAAAAAATTTAGTAGATAAAAAGTTATGTCTCTACTGCTAAGTTTTTAATTAAAGTGAATAGTTCACTTTATGAATATTTCAAAGGCCTAAGGGGTATCCTCCATGGAGACCCATTGTCACCTTACCTGTTTGTTCTAGCTATGAAAATTCTTGTTTTATTTCTTGCAGAAAGAACTAGCTCCTCAGATTTTAAATTCCATTGGAGAGCAAAGGCCTGCAAGCTGTCTCATCTTTGCTTCGCAGACTACTTGCTTCTTTTTTGCCATGCAGACCTGTCATCTGTCACTATCTTAAATGAATGCCTCGATTCCTTTTCGTGTTTTACTGGTATGTCTATCAACCACGGCAAAATCCAGTGCTTATTAGCCAACGTTTCTCCTCTGCTGTCGGATCAAATTCTTTCATATCTTGACATTGCAAAAGGTGATCTTCCAGTCAAATTTTTGGAGTGCCTCTAATTTCATCAAAGTTAACTACTAATGACTGTGTTCCTCTTATTCAAAAAATTACTCTTAGAGTAAGATCTTGGGCAAACTGCTTTCTTTCCTATGCTGGCCGTCTGCAGTTAATTAAGTCCATCTTATTTGCAATTCAATCTTACTAGCTAGCTAGTCTATTTTTTTACTGTCAAAATCTTTCATCAAGCTTATTGATCAAACTCTATTTCGGTTCTTATGGAAGGGAACTTCTCTCGAAAAGTATGACTCAAAAGTTGCATGGGCTAAGGTTTCCATTACAAGAAAGTGGGTCATAAGCGACAAGGGAAATGGTGACGACATAAACACCGTCGAGAATGACATCAATGTTGACGGCTTAGCTGTCGTGAATGTATACCGTTGCCAATGACCACTTCATACCTTTCCGCACTCATTTATTTTCTTTGTGCGCCATCCGAAAATATAGGTCAATGGGCTCATAACAGTGGCGACGGGAACGCCGTCGCTAGTAACTCATTATAGACGGGGTTGCCGTCGAGAATGAGTCAGCTTATAATAAAAACACTCGTCTGACGGCTACGACTCCTTTTATTAAATTTCCCTCTCAAATTCAGCCATTTTTGCTCTCTGATTTTTCCACTTAATCTCAAATTTGTTCTATTGATTCTCTAATTTGATCAATAGAGTTCACCTATTTTCCCATTTTACCCATTTCTCTCATCCCTGTTGTAACCCCTATTATCCATTTCGTCGCTGCAATCGGGTGCCGCCATACCTCCGGCCATTTCGCCACTACAACTTCAAAGGTTGTACCTTCACCTGTACAAGAATTGAGGTAGTTTGGTACTCTCATAAACATGTAAGATTTTTAGTTCATATATTCTCTCTATAATTGATTTTATCCGCTTGTTAATCTTTAATTTTTTTGGGGGTATGTTGTTTAAATGTATATATACATTATTTCTTTATTTATGTTCAAGTTATATACATGATTATTTTTAGTTTTCATCTCCTCTTTATTTAGGTTCAAGTTAGGGGTTTAATATGAAACTAATCATTCAGGGAAGAACTGATCGAGTAACAGGAAATTGTTATTGTCATGTTTTCCACAGAAACAATTTGGTGTTTTGTGTACATTATTTGAGAAAAATTAATTGAATCATTCACTCTTCATGAATGAAACTATTGTTTCCATCTTTTTATTACTCCATGTCACATTTTCATAGTTTTAGCTGTATTTGAAACAGAAATTTAGAGTGTGATGGATAGTATTGGATTTTATC
This sequence comes from Panax japonicus, assembly GCA_020205505.1. Lineage (NCBI taxonomy): Eukaryota > Viridiplantae > Streptophyta > Magnoliopsida > Apiales > Araliaceae > Panax > Panax japonicus. The sequence goes on from JAINUV010000828.1 coordinate 22,354, forward strand.
ATAAAAAAAAATTTAAACAAAAACATAAATTTTTATGATTTTAAAAGTTTATAAAAATAGTGGGAAAATTTTAGTAATTTATTAGAAAGCCTCGAATTGTTTATAAAATGCCTTGATCGCATAGTTTCATTTGCCTAAAAGGTAAAATTGGGAGTGGTAAGTATGATGTTAACAATAGAAGGAATAATTTTTACATTGCTTATTAGACCAAAGATAGGAATTGGATAAAAATGAATTATATTTTTAACTGAGATTCTAATTCCATAATTTGGGTATTGGTGGAATTGAATCTAAAATTTCTTATCAATAATGATTAGGGATTTAATATGATTTTTATGGGAATCTATTTTAAGTACTAAATTTTACGATACTAATGGAATGCCTCTTTGCCTATGTTAAAAGATACAATCATGAGGGCAGTTTTGGTAATTGGGTCGTCTTTGAATGCATCATTATTCCATGGACACCCTTACATCACCCATGTCCATAATACACTTTTTTAGTGTGCATAGATGATAAGGTATATCGTTATCCATTTATCTTAAGACAATAACTTTCTTTTTTCCAGAGTTACCCTCCTCCTTTAAATATAACTGCAATTTGGTCCTTTGTTTAAATGGAAGAATGAGACTTTAAATATATTTATTAAACAAATGATTTTCCTAATTAAGTGTTATGTCCCTCCGATTTCAAACACAAGAGAATATTATTAAAATATAAAAAAATATTTGGTACGAGGGATTAGGAACATGTAATTTAATATGTGATGTGATATATTGAGCAATTGTGTTATGGAACAACAAAAACTGATGTGTGTAGTCTAAAGTCATACGACCTCCCACACTGTACACTGCATGAGATCTCAGTCGCACGACCTCTACAGAGAGAGCCTCGAGGTTAGTCTAAAGCACCCACCTTCCCGCTTAGAATTTTGTTGGCAACGCCCACTGAAGAAAGGTTATGGTGGTTATATCTCACTTGAAGAAGAACACATTGTTGTAAGTAGTTTAATCCTTTTATTTAATCTGTATTTTAATGCATGAATTTTTTTATATTCTTCAAACAACTATTTTTTTCATATATTTATGTGTGTTTTTCAGCGACGGTTCGAGAAGCTCATAGTGGCCCTGACCAGCCACAGAGCTGATGGTGACGTAGATGCCTTGACGCGCGAGGATGAGGAGATGAAGGACTGGCTGCAAGATATAGGGGGACCGAATAATGGTGGAGTTGTGGGCATTTCCCGGGTCCCAGCCTACACTTTAGTCCTTGCTGCGAAAGCTTGGCGTCGCCAACCCACCAGAGCAGGTGTTGCAAGTGGATCGGGTGTCGGCCCTTCATTATTTGATGATTTCTTCTAGCAAATTATAGAGGGGTGCATGGCGAGTAGTGTTGCAAAGTATGGCGTAACTTAACGCGAGCGGATCTACCAACTTACTTAGGAGGTCGTCCTTGGCTCTATAGTTCCTACAACATCTGTTGACGAGCTCATGGGTCTAGTCCGGGAGGAGTCCGTCCGTGTATGCGCGGTTGTCTTGGCCAACCTATTTCCTCCGCATATTCAATAGGTAAATACAATTATTGATGTATGTCTGTATTTAATTCATCTAATTTGTAATTATATTACTTATATAAACTATCAAACATATAATTATCAGACTTATTGTCAAACTTTTATAAATTAAAGAAAACTAAGAATAAAAAAAAAGACCAAAACCCGTCTCGAGCATCAAAATGATACGCAACCATAGACATAACATCTCCTAGATATTAGGCACAAATTATAACTCACGGGACTCAATTCCGATATCCGGAGGCCGAGTTCTCAACCCATTTGCCTAACTTGTTAAAACTTAGAACAATAGTCGAAAAAAGACCAAAACCCGCCTAGGGTATCAAAACCATAGACATAACATCTCATAGATATTGGGCACACGTTACAACTTACGAGATTTGATTCCGATATTTAAAGGTCGAGTTATCAGCTCATTTGCCTAACTTATTAAAACTTCAAACAATAGTCGAAAAGGAGGCCAAAACCCGCCTCGGGCGTCAAAACAACACACTACCATAGACATAGTACCTCATAAATATTGGGCACACAATACAACTTACAAGACTCGATTCTGATTTCCGGAGGCCGAGTTATCAGCCTGTTTTCCTAACATGTTAAAACTTAGAACAATAATCTAAAGAGAGACCAAAACCCGCCTCGGGCGTCGAAATGACACACAACCATAGAAATAACACCTCATAGATATTAGGCACACATTACAACTTGCGGGACTTGATTCCGATATCCAGAGGCCGAGCTATCATCCCATTTGCCTACTTTGTTAAAATTTGAATAACACAAACTAAAATTATTTAAATATGGTCTCTTAGGACTTCGTTATTAATATTTTAATTTTGTAGGGTCTTGTTGATGAGACTCGTGGGGGTGGAGGCAACGGCGTAGACGAAGCCCGTGTAAGAGATGGTTAGGACCTCCAAGCTGATGCTGATGAGACTATGAAGGGTGGGACTAGCGGTGGGACCGACGGTGGTACGATAGATGATGGCGATAATGATACTGGTACTTCTAATCTGGGGGTGAAGTTAGTTTATGTCTATATTTTGACTTTTATGTATGTACTTGTACATTTTTTGAGTTGTACAGACTAAAGTTTTGTATCTAGTTAGGTTGATGGTTGTTTATGTATCTAACTAAATTGATGAGAGTTTCATGATGATTACATTTTGTATCTACTAACATCGTACGACCTTTATCTATTGATTATGTTGTTTACATATTTGATGGTTGATAACAAAAGATTTGATTGTTATTGATATGCATTTGTGAAGAATTGTTTGTTTTATGTTTAGTTTAAATTAAAAATATATAGCTAATTAATACTCTACTCGCTAATTGGTTCACAAATACAAACAATTATAAAATGAGTAATAGACTAATATAAGGAATAATACTTGACTAGATAATTTGGGAGTAGTAGTTGAATACGTAATTTGTTTGAGTATGAATATAATATAAACTCAATCTCTATTTCCTATTTATAATTAAAAATTATAAGGCGATAATCAGTAATTATCCTTATAAGTACTTATTTTATTAATTAGTATTATTGATAATCCATATAAAAAATAATGATTGAGTTTATAGTACATTCATACTCAAATAAATTACGTATTCAACTACTACTTCCAAATTACCTAGTCAAGTACAATTCCTTATATTTGTTTACTACTCATTTTATAATTCTTTATATTTGTGAAACAATTAGCGAGTGGAGTATTAATTAGCTATGTATTTTTAATTTAAATTATAATTATTTTAAGTCTCTGATTAAGCCAAATTCTTTTATGTTAGCCGCTACTCCTTCTAGTGGTCAGTCAAAACACAATCATTTTGACTAGCCGTTAGAGGAAGTAGCGGTCAACATAAAAGAATTTGGATAGCACATCACAATGGCACCTTACATAAAGGTACAGTCAACAACTATTTTAGAAATTAAAATCTTTGGAAAGTGCTGAAGGAAACCTTCGTATATGGGAGGCCATGCGTCTAGATTATGATAGATATCATATGCCCACAGAATTATACTTGGTTGACCCAATAGACCCCAAAGAAAAACAAGAAGATTACTATCATGTTCTTTTCAATGGTGAGTCTTCTCTTGACATATAACTATCTCCACTGTCTGCAATTGAAAATTATATTTCAACCAAACTCCAAGATCATATAGGTAGTACTCGTAGATATACTCAGCAAGTGGATGTGCACAACCTTGTCTTATGATAACACGAGGTTGTATGTCATTAGACATCTTTAATGATAGTGGCAAACCACTCTTCCAAAGTTGGGTTCACCTCACCCTATTCGGTTCACCAAAATTAAATATCAAATGACGTATACAATACAACACACTTATCTAAAGTTCTCAATAAAATTATTTCTATACTATTTAGGGAGAACCTCAACAGCTATAGACCACCGTTCTATTTCCCTGTTATCCCCGCTCAACCCGGCAACACTCTTATTACCTGAAAGGAATTGTGAAGCAAAAGGGTGAGCACAACTAGCCCAGTAAATGATATCATGACTAAAGATAATTAAATTATCAATAGCCTTCTTCAGTAATAAATCAAAGATTTAGAACATGTGGTAGATGATAAAACTTTTCAACCATAATTGCAGCGAAACGAGCAATCCATTAGAAGAGTCAAATAGACCATAAAGTCTATTATCTTCTCCATGTTAAAAGTCCACCAATAATGTTTTATCCCTGTAACATAAATCAACAGTTCCTATACACATTTATATGAATAACTCATAATCATATTCGTGGTTCTAAATTCCTCTTCTCATCCAGGACAAAGATAATTTTTATCACTTGTCTTTACCTGAAACATCAAAGATTATGGTTATACCAAATCACAGTTCCTGTTAATAATCATACTAATAAATTCATCTTTGTACTACGGGCCAAAGATATTCATCAACAAATTATCTTTTCACTACGGGCCAAAGATATTCAAAAATAGGTCATCTTTGCACTACAGGCCAAAGATATTCAACAACAGATCATTTTTGCACTACAGGCCAAAGATATTCAAAAACAGGTCATCTTTGCACTACGGGCCAAAGATATTCAAAAATAGGTCATCTTTGCACTACAGGCGAAAGATATTCATATCTCAAAGAAATACATAATCATTTCAGAATTTATATAAACCATAATTATAACCATGTTGATCAATTCACATTTGCACTTAAGCTAAAAATATTCAATTATAAATTCAATGGTCATGATCATACCAATCAATGATTCAACTTTGCACTACTGGCCAAAGAGAGCTCATAGCTACGATCATACCAAAAATCTACCCATCTTTACACTCAAGTCAAAGAGAAATTTCTTCACCAAAATTTTAAAAATGTTATATATGATAATAAAAATAATATGATCAAAACACGAATTTAATTTCAAGATAAAGATTCATAAATCAAAGATAATTTGGTCAGAAAAAGAAACCAATTTTATCGTGAATAGTACCCCGTGAATAGTAACTCATGAATAGTAACTCCGACATGAAAAAGGTAGAAATTCTACAATAAAATCCATACCAATATTTCGGTATAATGATATTGAAAGAATAACATTTCTTAAACTTATAAAAAAAATTATTTTAATTGTTTACACTTCACAAAATAATGCATTTAATCATTCTAAAATGCCAAACTCATAAGATTTCATCACCAATAACCAAAACCCTCATCAAAAATCTGCATATACCTTATATAGGATTCTCAAGCCATAAAATCTTATTTTCTAATTTTCTTACTTCACATAACATATTTAATTCATTTACTCATAACTAGTCTATTTTCATGAAAAATACCAAATCAGTACAAACAAATTTTCTTTTCTGGGATTTAGCAAAATATAGTTCCATATTGAACATATATTTTTCTCAGAATTTTTAAAATTCATTTACTATTTTTCATATGGCCAAAACAGCCAAATATTTAGTCATTTATCATAAACTGTACTTTTATCCAAAAATTCCAAAAATTTATAGAGTATACTTCTGTTATATACATGTACTCCCAATAAAATTTCACCAATTTTGGAGTTAACCACAAGGAGATATAAGGGTTTACTTTTAAAATAGTATTTTCTCATAAAATTCATAACTCTTAATCTATACATCCAAAAATCACCATTTTTGGACACAATTAAGAAAACTCATCAAATTATCATTTCAAATTTTTTCAGAATTTTTAAGGGTCGGAAAAATTACAAAACTGAAAAACATAATTGTGACACCCCCAAAACAGGTATACATCACTCATCTTGAGTCGCCAAATACATGGTACAAAATACAAATATAACTTACTTATACAACAGTCATGTAAAATACGACGAAACATAATCTAAGAGTTTTAATAAGGATATTGTAATCTAGACAATATCCATACTCAATAGAGTCCTCATTATATTTATTGTCACACTATTTAATAGAATAGTGAGGACTACTAATGCTATCTTCTGGACCATCACTCCGTTCCCCGACTCGTCCCAGCTATATTCTCATTTCCTGAACAGAACTGTGAAGGAAAGGGTGAGCTCAACTAGCCCAGTAAGAAATATTATGACTAAGATAATGCAGAATAAATTATCATTAGTCATTAACAATGTTAAACTGATAAAATACAATAGACATCAAGTTTAACTGCAGCGGAACAAGCAATCCATTAAAAGAGTCAAGTAGAGAATAAAATCTATTATCTTCTATGTTTTAAAAGTTTTTCATCACTTTTATCGCTGAGACTCAGCTTAATAAATAATCCACATCCTCAAATCATCCATGCACTACAGGCCAAGGATATTCTTTAAATCATCAATGCTCATGACTATACCGAATAATCCTTGATAATAATTATACCAAGTCCATCTCTGCACGTATGCCAAAGATATACAACAATAAAACTAATAATCAACAATTCATCTTTGCACGTAAGCCAAAGATATATAATTCAATAAACAACAGTCCCTCTTCGCACGTAAGTCAAAGATAACTTTCATCACCATATAAGCATGAGGATGATGATAATGACATAAACATTAATCAAACTAAAACAAGGATAAATAATAAAGACTTTAAATTTATCCAAATATTATCAATCACTTAATAAACTCATAATCTAATATATTATTAATATCATAATAATATTTTAATCACTTCTTAAACTTATATACAATTTATTTCAATTATTTACCCTTTACCAAATAATGTATTTAATTATTCAAAGAATGTCATACTCAAAAGATTTCATCACTAATGATCAAATTCCTTATCAAAAATCTGCATATACCTTATATAGGATTTTCAAGCCATAAAATCCTATTTTCCAACTTTGTTACTTCACATAACATATTTAACGCATATGTTCGTAACTAAACTATTTTCATTAAAAATACCAAATCACTCCCAAAAAATTTCTTTTCTGGGATTTAGCAGAATATGGTCCCATAATGAACATATATTTTTTTCGAAATTTTTAAAATTCATTTACTATTTTTCAAAAATTAATTTCTAATTATTTCTTAAGAAATTAGCTACCTCAAGTTTAACTCTAAAAATTCCAAAATATTGGCAGGATCTTACACATGTTAACGTGAGCTTCCAGTTTAAATTTCATGGTCATCGGAGTTATAGAACTCCAGTTATAGCGTTTTTCGTCGGAAAAACTTAAATATTGAAATGGTCATAACTTGCTCATTTTAAGTCGAAATGAGCTCATTTTTTGACAGGATTTTCTTTATACCATATACTTTCATGTCCCAAAAGGCCGAAATTTTTCTCACAAATTAAGTGGCCAAAATTTCCCTTTTAAAAAACTGGGCAGTAGCATTTTTGGTATTTGCAGCTTTTGACTCCTTTGCTAAAATAAGTCCACACTAAAATCTACAACACCTTTTATAGTGATTCCACTTGGAGATGCTACAAAACTCATAGATCTAACTTTAGAACTTGACCACACTCAAAAATTCAAAATATAATAGGAGATATAGTCAATTGAATTTCATGATCCATTTTCACCAAAATCTGATTTTTCAACCCTTTGTGATTTCTAAGAAACTTTCATGTTTTCACATAATAACCAACATAACTCATCATAACACTTACTAATACTTCATATACCCATGATTTTCATCACTCCAATGCTTTTATTATGACTCTCATCATAATCAACGTAACCAGATTATTTTCACAATTTAATAAGGAATGAATACGAAGGATCATTCACCATGCATATGGTAATCCACTTATACAGGTTATTCCAACAGAATAATAAAGAATGAAATAACAGAAGGATTCACCATGCATGCGATAGAGACCGCACAGACAGGTTATTCCCAACAGAATAATAAAGACGGAACCAGGTCCGGCGTAAAACGCACAGACAGGATATTCCAACAGAATAATAAATAATGGAATAACAACAAAAATCACCATGCATGCGGTACGTCGCATAGACAGGTTATTCCAATAGAATAATAAATAACGGAACCAGGTCATGCGAAATTTGCACCGACAGGATGTCCCAACAGAATACTAAATGCAGAATAATAAATAATGGAACTAGGTCCGGCGTAAACGCACAGACAGGATATTTCAACAGAATAATAAATAATGGAATTATGTCTGGCGAAAATGCACAGACAGGATATTCCGACGGAATAATAAAGAATGGAATAATAGAAGAATTTCACCATGTATGCAGTACTTTGCATATACATGTTATTCCAACATAATAATAAAAAATGGAATAACAGAAGAATTTCACTGTGTACGCGGTACTTCGCATAGACAGGTTATTCCAACAGAATAATAAGGAATGGAATAACAATAGCTCTCTTCATGAATAAGAAAGAAATAATACCCCTTACAGGTACAACAAATAATATCCCTTACTGTAAAAGAAACTGGATATAGAAGTAGTGAAGTAGCAGAATACCCTTCTTCTTTCTCTCTATAATTTCAGTAAATTCGTAAGAAATAATGAAGGAATGAGCTTCTATTTATAGAAAAACTGAGAGTGGCTCTTAGTCTTAACGAAGGGTCAAAATGACTCTTGGTAATATTGAAGAGACAACTACTATTTGCGAAGGGGTAATTAACTCTTGATAATATTGAAGGGACAAGTTACTATTTACGAAGGGACAATTAACTCTTGGTAATATTGAAGGGACAAGTTACTATTAAGACTTTAAATCAATGATCCATATTAATTTACTATTATAATTTCAACCAACGGTCTGAAGAATTAGCACATCTCCTCATGGAATAATATTGTACCCAAATACCCGAGTGAACAATACTAGAGTGAATAGTAATCAGGTGAATAGTAACTCATGAATAGTAACTTATGAATAGTAACTCGTGAATAGTAACTCGTGAATAGTAACTCCGACACAAAAAGTGCCCCGAATATTCGATTGAACAATATAACCTCCAGGCATCAATTATTATCAAAATAAATGTCGATTTCTACTAACACAAATAATCCCAACACAATGAAACTATCAAATTCATCTTTAATCAACACGAACTTATTCATCATTAATATTATAACTCACAATATTTAGCAACCAGGTTGTTCCCAAGAAAGAGGGGGGGTTTCGATAAGGATTTCTCCCTATTGGCGCGCAATTAGATTATCTAACCTCTCCTTGACAGAACTTCTAGACATTGTAAATATTGCAATTTAATAATATGAATAACTTTGTCGTCTCAATTATTGATTTAATAAAATAACATATTATGCACATGATACTGTGACAATAATTGAATCAATAATATGAGAGATATGATGCAGTAATTATTATAGCAATAATGCAGCATAACTGAGTGACTTCTTACGTAAGCATCAATAACCAATACCGTGTGCTACTATGCAACCACGCGTATTACTGTACTTTTACTACCGGGTAGTTCAACAGTATTAACGATAAAACCTCAGCCGTTATTTTTAATAAAATATTTTTGTCATTTTCTCAATTCAAAAATAATTCTGTTGTGGGGTCCACCAATGATTGTACCGTCGTACTGATATTCCCTGACAAAAAGAATATTTCCCGACCAATCGAATATAATATGACAACTTGCATACTTTGCAAAATTTTCAAATACCACCCCACAACTATAACACTATCTCAAATCCACACCATAATATTCAAAAAAATATTTTGAAAAATTTAAATCTTTATTCATAAAATCTGGGGTCTCACAATAATAACCCTTAAAATCCCTTACCTCAAAAAAACAGTATTTATGACCGGAATGTAAAGCCGAAGGAACCTTGCACTGAATAGCAACTCTCAAAGTATCTAAATACTCACAAAAATATGCTCGATAATATAGAGAGAGAAAATTTATTTCTGGTGTGATTTTCAATTTTAACTTAAGCGCCTATTTATAGGAAAATGATAGAACGTCAAAGGAGACTAAAATACTAAAATAATATTATTATTTTATTTTCCTACACCTACCAAAACCAACCAAGAACAGCCATCACCCTTGAAAAAAATTCTAGCACATTTTTTCAACACCAACCAAAAGTAGGTCCCACCCAATTTTAATAAAAATCATTTTATTTTCCGAAACTTCAGTAATTCATAATAAATCACCCTTTTATCAGAAAAATACGAATTTTATATCCATTCCACACGAAATTGAATTCTCTACAACTTTGTAGCTTTAAGTTTTTCCAAATTCCAGACAGAAAATATCCGAAACCCACAAACGGATGATTTTCAACACTCCTTAAAATTCATAACAAATCATGCGTTAATTTTTAACTGTTCAAATTTTGTAGACATATACTCGACTAATATATGTATAACATATCCAAAAATTACAACGATCCAACGGTCGGATTAAAATAATAACTCACGCAATAGGGCTTTAAGAACACCAATTTGATCTTTTAATACCTCCAATCCGATAAAATACTGATAAAATACATCAACATTAATTTCTTCATTTATAATCACATAAATAAATCCATTATTTATATCCGCATCAAATAAATATTTCCTTATCATATAAATCAATAATTAATTATTCACAAATAATATTACAGAATCACAATTATGACAACCAGGTGGTTCCCAGGAAAGAGGGGGCTTTCCGATAAGGATTTCTCCTTACTAGCGCGCAATTAGATGACCAAACCTCTCCTTGATAGAACTTTCTAGACATTGCCAATAATGTTATCTAATAATATTATTCATATAATATGAATTATTGATCTGATAATGGAAAATATTGTGCATTGACAATTATTAAAACAATAATAATATAAAATATCAACGCAACAATTATTGAATCAATAAAATAAAATATTGAACAATAATTACTGTAATAATTATTGAGTAGTGTCTTCTTACGTAAAAATCAATAATTCAAAAATACTGTGCAATACCGTGTGCTACTGTGCAACCACGCGTATTACTGTATTTTAACCACCAGGTATTCCAACAGTGTTAACGGTACCAATTACACCATTTATTTATAAAACTCAAACTTGTCATTTCTTCATCCGACAGTTATTCTGTTATGGGGCCCACAAATGGCTACGCCGTCGTTCGAATATTCCCCGACAACAAGAATATTCCACGACCAAACGAATATTCCCCAACAGAAATGAGTATTTTATAACCACTTGCATATTTTGAAAATTTTATATATATCACCCTTAACTTTAAATTTTTTTGTATCAATTTAACCATTTACTAAATAGGAAAATTGAATACTTTTATTTCATAAAATTCGGGATCTTACAGCTAATAACTAACACAAGCTATGGATCATTCCCTTATATATATATATATATATATATATATATATATATATATATATATTCTGGATCTTAAGCTCACCCCTTATCTAACTCACCCGAGCTCACCCACCTTTAGCGACAGACCCGGCGACGGTTCGGTCATACAACCGTCGTCTATACTTTTAGCGACGCTATATGTTATTCGTCGCTAAAAGTATAGACGACGGTTGTATGACCGAATCGTCGCCGGGTCCGTCGCTGAAGGGGGGGTGCTCAGGTGAGTTGGATAAGGGGTGAATTTAAGATCTAGACCGTGTGTGTGTGTGTGTATATATATATATATATATATATATATATATATATATATATATATATATATATATATATATATTGAAGCCTTTAAGGAAATTAAACTTTAATTACCAAAGTAAAAAAATTCAAACATCCATTTATCTATTAACCTTAATTAGTTAACAACTAAAAGTTAAACAAAAATAACCTAATGAAAGAACTACGAATAATTAAGGAAAGGAACATGTTCAAACAATCCACAAAATTCAGGAAATCATTAATACGACTGGATTGGAGGAATGAGGATGAAAATAGAATGACTCGTAGAATAGTATGAAAAAAAATTGCGTTTGATTTCTCTATTGAAATGGAACGAACTATTCTCATTTCTCTCAAATTTATAAATTTTATTATTTAAAAGAGATTATAAAATAATTCATTTCCACCGAAATAGAATAAATTATTTTACTATTTATTTTATTCCTTCGATCAAAACGAATTAATGAATAGTAAATAAGAGTGTAAACAAACATGTGACATGTCTAAAGTGGCTGATATATCATGCATGTAAAGCTTAAACATAAACATATTGAATAAGCCGATGTATATGACTACCAACATAAGTTTTGTTTAATTTATTGTTTTATAGGGGTGGATCCACGTTAATAAATTCTGAATGAGAATAAATTAATTAATTAAGAAGTTCAATATATTTAATTGTTTAATTTGTTGAATCAAAATATTAATTTGGTGAGTTTTAGTCATATGTTTTAATTTGATGTCGTACGTACGCGTAATTCTATGTATTTTGATTTTTTTAACTCCGAAAGCATGCTGATGTTGTTGAAGTCAGTGATCTAGAGCAAGTTGACTCTTTTGATATATATATATATATATATATATATATATATATATATATATATATATATATGGGAGATGATCCATGGAAAACGTTAGATATTAATACTATTTCAACTAACGTTAATCTAGCCGTCCAATATTAGAGTTAATGGCTGAGATGAATGTCCAGCCGCTAGAGGGAGTAGCGGCCAGCAATAAATTAAAAAATCATCTCTGCTGGCCGCTAGAGGGAGTAGCGGCCAGTCAAAACGTCGACGTTTTGACTGGCCGCTACTCCCTCTAGCGGCCAGTAGAAAGGATTTTTTAATTTGGCTCGACTGGCCGCTACTCCCTCTAGCGGCCAGTAGAAAGGATTTTTTAATTTGGCTCATGCTCCAGCCGCTAGAGGGAGTAGGGCCAATAATTTTTTTTGGCTTAATTACATTATCCTGATTATCCTCTCACATACTATTTATTAATCAATAAATAAATAATAAAAAATTATAAGAATAACTATAAGAATAATCAATAATTATCTTTATACTTATTAAGATAATTACTGATTATCTTTATAATTATCCTTATAATTTTTTATTATTTTATTTTACTGATTAATAAGTAATATGTATATGGATAATATCTTAATAAGTATAAAGATAATTATTGATTATCCTTATAGTTATTCTTATAATTTTTTATTATTTTATTTATTGATTAATAAATAGTATGTGAGAGGATAATCAGGATAATGTAATTAAGCCAAAAAAAAATTGTTGGCCCTACTCCCTCTAGCGGCTGGAGCATGAGCCAAATTAAAAAATCCTTTCTACTGGCCGCTAGAGGGAGTAGCGGCCAGTCGAGCCAAATTAAAAAATCCTCTCTGCTGGCCGCTAGAGGGAGTAGCGGCCAGTCAAAACGTCGATGTTTTGACTGGCCGCTACTCCCTCTAGCGGCCAGCAGAGATGATTTTTTAATTTATTGCTGGCCGCTACTCCCTCTAGCGGCTGGGCATTCATCTCAGCCATTAACTCTAATATTGGACGGCTAGATTAGCGTTAGTTGAAATAGTGTTAATATCTAACGTTTTCCATGGATCATCTCCCTATATATATATATATATATATATATATATATATATATATATATACTAGTAATTGTCCGTGCCTGAAGACACGGCGTAACAAAAAATTAGATAAAAATTCGAAAAATACTTTATTACCTAAAGACTCTTTGCAACTTAAAATCAGACATAATAATAATCATAATTTACCACACTACCACAATAATTAATTTTCCTTTAAAAATAGATATCCAGAAAAAATTAAACTTGTCTACAAAACTTACAATTATCAATAAAAATTATCATAATCACCACACCACCACAATAATTATTATTATTGTTATTATTATTGTTATTGTTATTGTTGTTGTTATTATTACTACTATTATTATTATAATTTTAATTATAATTATTAATATTAATATTACTATTAATTTTATTATAATTATTATTACTTTATTACTACTATTATTATTATTACTATTATAATAATAATATTATTATATTATAATTATTATTATTTTGAATTAAAATTAGAATGAATGTGAACCGTACTTGTGCTTTGCCACTCAAATCAATTAGAATGAATCAGAATCTTTATTATATAGATTATTATTATTATTATAATTATTATTTCTATTACTATTACTATTATTATAATAATAATTATTATTATTATTACTATTTTTAGTACTATTATAATTATTATTAGTACTATTATTATTATTATATTTATTTTTAGTACTATTATTATTTGTTTTTGTGTGTGTGTGAAGAAGAGAAGAGAGAGAAAGATTTTGTGTGTGAACATGAGAGAGAGTATGGTGTATGAGTGAATTTGATTTGGGCGGGAAGAAATATGAGCCTTTAGATTAAGTTGGAAAAATTAAGTTAGAATTAATCTGAACCGTTCTTGTGCTTTGTTAAATGAAAGATTCAAAATGAGTTATGTTTTATTATATACATTTATTTTTAGTACTATTATTATTTATTTGTGTGTGTATGTGTGAAGAAGAGAGGAAAGAGAAAGATTTTGTGTGTGAACATGAGAGAGAGTATGGTGTATAAGTGAATTTGATTTGGACGGGAAGAAATATGAGCTTTTAGATTAAGTTGAAAAAATTAAGTTAGAATGAATCTGAACCGTCTTTGTGCTTTGTCAAATGAAATATTCAAAATGGGTTCTGTTTTATTATATAGATTATTATTACAATTATTATTAGTAGTACTATTATAATTATTATTAATATTATTGTTATTATTATTATTATTATTATTTGTTTGTGTGTGAAGAAGATAGGAGATCAAAAGATTTTGTGTGTGAACATTAGAGAGGGTAGGGTGTAGAGGTGAATTTGATTTGGGCAGGAAGAAATATGAGCCTTTAAATTAAGTTGGAAGGATTAAGTTAGAATGAATCTGAACCGTCCTTGTGCTTTGTCAAATAAAAGATTTAAAATAGGTTATGTTTTATTATATAGATTATTATTAGTACTATTATAATAATAATTATTATTATTACTACTACTACTACTACTACTACTACTACTATTATTATTATTATTATAATTATTATCATTATTGTTATTATTATTGTTATTTGATTTGGGCGGGAATTTTTAGTGTGAGATGAAATGTGAGCCTTTAGATTAAGTTGGAAGAATTGAGATGAAATCTGAACCGTTCTTGTGGTTTATCAAATGAAATATTCAAAATGATTTCTATTTTATTATATAGATATTATAATTATTTTTATTATAATAATAATAATTATTATTATTATTAGTACTATTATAATAATATTTATTATTATTATTATACTAATAATTATTATTATTATTTATTTGTGTGTGTGAAGAAGAGAGGAGAGAGAAAGATTTTGTATGTGAACATGAGAGAGAGTATATGGTGTATGAGTGAATTTGATTTGGGCGGGAAGAAATATGAGCCTTTAGATTAAGTTGGAAGAATTAAGTTGGAATGAATCTGAATCGTTCTTGTGCTTTGTCAAATGAAAATTTAAAATGGGTTCTGTTTTATTATATATATATATATATATATATATATATATATATATAGCAAGAATAAAGTGCATACCCCTTATCTTACTCACCCGTGATTACCCCTCTTTAGGCGACGATTTCGGTCATACAACCGTCGTCTATACTTTTAGCGACGCTAAATGTTCGTCCGTCGCTAAAAGTATAGACGACGGTTGTATGACCGAAACCGTAGCCTAAAGGGGGGTAAGCACGAGTGAGTAAGATAAGGGGTATGCACTTGATCCGAACCGTATATATATACAGCGGGGATCCAGTTCGGACGTCCGGACTAGAGTAAAAGATGGACCAATTTTTTTTTATTTTTTTGCTTTTTTTTTAAAACAACTAAAAAAAATAAAATAAAATTATGGAACTTAAATTTTTACATAATACAGTATTTTGGGTGTGATTTAGATACATATAACAAAATATGTCTGTACAGTCTGTGCAGACTGTACATATATTTTTTGTAATAGGTATCTAAAACACGCCCAAAACATTGTTTTATAAAAAAAATTCAGTTCCATAATTTTTTATTTTTTATTTTTAGTTGTATAAAAAAAAGCAAAAAAAAAAAGTCCAGACTCTACTAAAATACGGGCGTCCAGACCGGAACCGGACTATATATATATATATGGTATCCATCCACAGCAACCGGTTGTTGGGAGAAACCCCTTTTGGCCCAGCCGCTACAACCTGTAGCGGCTTATAAAAAAAATTGTCTAAGGCCGGTACAGGTTGTAGCGCCTGGGCCAAAAAGAGTTGCTCCCCAACAACCGATTGTTGTAGATGATATCCCATATATATATATATATATATATATATATATATATATATATATATATAACACCTGTATATTAAGAGGGTGTATTCAATTAAAAATTTTTTAAAAAAATTTTAAGTGACAAACTTTTGTAGAATTTATGGATTTTAATGACTTTTAAAGACTTTTTTAAAATGACTTTTATAGACTCCATGAAATAAGTAACAGATTTTTATAAACTTTTTATCAATATTGTGATAGACTCTTGTATACTTCTACTATATAAAATTAAAAGATTAAAAGATTTAAGATTAAAATTTTGCTACACAGTTAAATTATTTATTATATTTTTTAGTGCATATATTATAAATAATAATCCACTGCTTATGATAACTACTTTCAAAAAACATATTATACAAAAATTTCAAGTTCTGACAATATTATTTTATCTAAGCATTAAAATACATATATATTATAATATATTTATTACATGGCTTCTGATCATTCAATTATTGGTTCCATGATTTCGTTTTTTTCATTCGCAGAAAATGAATTCCACACTTTTGTGTGAGCGTGTGATTCAATACCATATTGATTGCTTTACTACTATGTATATAAGACAAAATGCTCATATTGATTGTTTTACTACTATCCACAGTAACATATTATTATTTTGGCGCTACTATATATATATATATATATACAATCCCTCCTTTTATCAAATCATGCAGAATAATTAATAATAAGACAAAAGTTTTAAATATATATACATACATAATCTTCAGAATTGATATGAGACTTTCATGATTTTATCTCACCTTTATTAAACAAATTTATTTCGTCTTTGCATTAGAAGCTTTCCAATTACTACTGTGACGCCCCCAAAATAGGTATACATCACCTATTCTGAGTCGCTAAATACATGGTACAGAATACAAATACAACCTTAAATATACAACATGAGTTGTGAGTTTTAATACAAATATTGTCTTCTAGACAGTATTCAAATTCAAAATAAGTCCTCAATACATTTATTATCACACTATTGCATAGAATAGTGAGGACTACAGATGCTATCATCTGGACCGTCACTCCGTTCCCCGACTAGTCCCTGCTACGTTCTAATTTCCTAAAAAGAACATGAAAGTAAAAGGGTGAGCTCAACTAGCCCAGTAAAAATTATTATGACTAAGATAATGCATGATAAATTATCATTAGCCTTCAATAATGTCAAACTGATAAAATATAATAGATATCAAGTTTAACAGCAGCGAAAAAAGCAATCCATTAGAAGAGTCAAGTAGAGCATAATATCTACTATCTTCTATGATTTAAAATTTTTTCATCAATTTTTATCACTGAGACTCCGCTTAATAAATAAACCACATCATCGAGTCATCCTTGCACTACAGGCCAAGTATATTTATTAAATCAGCAATGGTCATGACTATACCGAATAATCTCTGGTCATAATCATACCAAAAATTGTCCATCAATGCACTACCGGCCACTAAGGATTTTTACCACATCATTCGTCACATTACGGTTCTGATTACACCAAATAATCCACGGTCATAATCACACCAAGTTCATCTATGCACGTAAGCCAAAGATGACTTTCATCACAATATAAATATGAGAATGATGACAATGATATAAGCATTAATCAAACAAAAATAAGGATAAATATTAAAGACTTTAAATTTATCCAAATATTATCAATCACTTAATAAAATAAATAATTTATTTTAATTGTTTACACTTTAACAAATAATGCATTTAATCATTCAAAAGTGCAATACTCATAAGATTTCATCACCAATTATCAAATCCCTTATCAAAAATCTGCATATACCCTATATAGGATTCCCAAGTCATAAAATCCTATTATCTAATTTTGTTACTTCACATAACATATTTAACTCATTTACTCATAACTAGATTATTTTCATAAAAAATACCAAATCAGTCCCAAAAATATTTCTTTTCTGAGATTTAGCAGGATATAGTCCCATATTGAACATATATTTTTCTCGGAATTTTTAAAATTCATTTACTATTTTTCAAAAATCAATTTCTAATTAATACCTTAAGAAATTAGCTACGTCAAGTTTAACTCAAAAACTTCCCAAATCTTGGCAAGCTCTTACACATGTTAACATGAGCTTCTACTTTAAATTTCATGGTCATCGGAGTTATGAAACTCCGGTTATAGCGTTTTTCGTCGAAAAAACCTAAATATTGAAATAGTTATAACTTGCTCATTTTAAGTCGGAATGAGCTCTTTTTTGGACAGGAGATACTTTATACCATATATTTCCATGTCCCAAAAGGCCGGAATTTTTCTCACAAATTAAGTGGCCGAAAAAGCCCTTTTAAATTTCTGGGCAGTAGCTTTTTGGAAAGTTGCAGTTTTTAACTCTTTTGCTAAAATTAGTCCACACGAAAATCTATAACACCTTTTCTAGTGATTCCACTTGGATAAGTTAGAAAACTCATAGATCTAACTCTAGAACTTGACCACACTCAAAAATTCAAAATATAATAGGAGATATGGTCAATTGAATTTCATGTTCCATTTTTACCAAAATCTGATTTTTCAACCCTTTGTGATTTCTAAGAAATTTTCATGTTTTCACATAATAACCAACATAAATCATCATAACACTTTCTAATACTACATATACCAATGATTTTCATTAGTCCAATGCTTTTATTATGGCTTTTATCATAATCCACGTAAACAGATCATTTTCACAATTTAATAATGAATGAATACAAAGGATCATTTACCATGCATGTGGTAATCCACATAGACAGGTTATTCCGAAAGAATAATACCCCTTACTATAATAATAATATTCTTTACTATAATAATAATATCCCTTACCTTAGAATAAAGCTGGATACTGGAATAGAGAGGTAACAGACTTCTCTTCTTCTTTCTCTCTATAATTTCTCTCTATAATAATTGCTCTATAACTTTAGTGAATTGGTGAGAAATGAAGGAAGAATGAGCTTCTATTTATAGAAAAATATAGTTTAGATAATTGCACGATTTGGGGCTCAAAAAATTATAGTACAATACCTCCAACTTTTCTTTTATTTTTAATTTAATCCTGCAAGTATTATCAAACTTGCACCACCTCCCCTAATAGTAAATCACGCGAATCAATAGTTCAATCATGTGATTCAATAGTTATAATCATGTGAAAATACGAATTACGGTATAGTACCTCCATATATACCTCCATCTTTAACTTAGTCATACAAGTATTATCAATCTTGCACCAACTCATACACATATGTGAATAAATAGTTATATAAGTATGTGAATTAGTAGCAATTAATTGCTCATTTATCCGATTAATTACCCGATTTATCAATATAACCCCCAGACATAAGTTATCATCGGAATAGATGTCGATTTCCACTAACACGAATAATCCCAACACAATGGAACTATCAAATTCATCTTTAATCAACACGAACTTATTCATCATTAATATTATTATCTCATAATATTTAACAACCAGGTTGTTCCCAAGAAAGAGGGGGCTTTCCAATAAGGATTTCTCCCTATTGACGCGCAATTAGGTGACCAAACCTCTCCTTGATAGAACTTCTAGACATTGTAAATATTGCAATTTAATAATATGAACAACTTTGTCATCTCAATTATTGATTTAATAATATATCATATTATGCAGATGATACTGTGATAATAATCGAATCAATAATATGAGAGATATGATGCAGCAATTAATGTAGCAATAAATGAGTATAACTGAGTGACTTCTCACGTAAGCATCAATAATCAATACCGTGTGTTACTATGCAACCACGCGTATTACTATACTTTTACTACCGGGTAGTTCAACAATTTTAACGGTAACACTTTCGCCGTTTTTTTATAAAAGATAATTATGTCGTTTTCTTACTACGACAATACTTCCGTTGTGGGTTCACCAATGATTGTGCCATCGTACGGATATTTCCGACAAAAAGAATATTCTCTGACCAATCGAATATTATATAACAACTTGCATACTTTGTAAAATTTATAAATACTACCCATGACATTATATCAAATCCATACCATAATATTAAAAAAAATATTTCGAGAAATTTAAATTTTTTTTCATAAAATCTGGGGTCTCACATCATGCGTAATCCGCACCGACAAGATATTCCAACAGAATAATAAAGAATGGAACCAGGTCATGCGTAATCCGCACCGACAGGATATTCCAACAGAATAATAAAGAACTGACTAACAACAGAATTCACCAGGCACGCGATAGAACGCACAGATAGGTTATTCTAACAGAATAATAAATAATGGAACTAGGTCATGCGTAATACGCACAAACAGGATATTCCAACAGAATAATAAAGAATGGAATAACAGAAGAATTTCACCATGTATGTGGTACTTCGCATAGACAGGTTATTCCAACATAATAATAAAGAATGGAATAACAGAAGAATTTTACCATGTATGCGGTACTTCGCATAGACAGGTTATTCTAACATAATAATAAAGAATGGAATAACAGCTCTTACGAGTATTTAAAAGAAAGTAATTCTCTTCATGAATACGAAAGAAATAATACCCCTTACCTTAGAAAGAAGAGTATTACGACTGGTAGGGCGAGGATATTTTTGACGAAAACTTATACTGTTTTCTACGCTCAAAGCTTCTTAAAACTCTAAAGAAATACGCTCAAGATTATAGATGAAGAATTCTCTGAATTTCTGGTGTGATTTTCCATTCTAACTAAGCATCCTATTTATAGGAGAATGGAAAGGATACTATGCAATAAAATATAATATATTCTATTTATAATATATATATATATATATATATATATATTATATTTAAAATCTAATAAAACAAATAACTTTATAAAAGTATTTTGTTTTATATAAAAAAGTTTTACTGGGCAAACACTGTGCAAGTACTATGCAAATACTATGCATAATAAAATATAATATATTCTATTTATAATCTAATAAAATAAATAACTTTATAAAAGTATCCTGTTTTATATAAAAAGATTTTACTATACAAACACTATGCAGGCATTATGCAAACAAGTTTAATATATTCTATTTATAATTAAATAAAGTAAAACTTTATAAAAAGTATTCTGTTTTATATAAAAAGTTTTCTGTTTTATTACATTTATAATAATAATAAAACAAAAATCATCATCATTATTATAATTCACACTATTAATCGACCAGGTCGTTCTCGGGAAAGAGGGGGCTTTCCAATAAGAATTTCTCTCTATTGGCGCGCAATTAGGTGACCAAACCTCTCCTTGGCAGAACTTCTAGACATCGTTAATATTACAAATAATAATATGAATAACTTCGTCGTCTCAATTATTGATTTAATAATATATAAAATATTGACAATAATTGAATCAAATAACGTGAGATACTATGCAGCAATTACTGTAGCAATAATTGAATAAAACTGAGTGACTTCTTACGTAAGCATCAATAATCAATACCGTGTGCTACTATGCAACCTCGCGTATTACCGTACTTTTACTACCGAGTAGTTCAATAGTTTTAACGGTAAAACTTCCGCCGTTATTTTCATAAAAATATTTTTGTCGCTTTCTCAATCCAACAATAATTCCGTTGTGGGGTCCACTAAAGATTGTACCGTCGTACGGATATTCCCCGACAAAAAGAATATTTCCCGACCAATCGAATATTATATAACAACTTGCATACTTTTCAAAATTTCTAAATATTTCCCATAACTATAATATTATCTCAAATCTACACCATAATTTTAGAAAAAATATTTCGAAAAAATTAAATCTTTATTCGTAAAATTTGGGATTTTGCAGCCGCAGTCTCCCTTACCAATTTTCTGTGCTTTTTTCTTCTTTCCTCGATTACACGTACCGCAAGACAGATTAGGTCTTTAGTCATTTGTTTACTTATTAATATATCTTGTTAATTCTCTTAATTATAATATAATTTAATTTTATCCACATATAAATTAAATTTATTAATATATATTGTTAATTCTCTTAATTATAATATAATTTAATTTTATCCACATATAAATTAAATTCAATTAGTTTTAAGACTCAAATTTTACCAAATTAATTTATCATTCACATATTAATACTTATTAGCCCAAATAAAATAAATAACTAGTTTGACCCAATAAAAGACAGAGTTCAATTAAATTATTTAAAATATAAATTTAAATGTTATTTATTTTATTTTATTTTATTTATTTATTATTATTTTTTCTGGATATTACACAACGAATTTGTATTTACATAGCGAATTTCTAGGTTCCCTCTTTACTACCGATCCGAATTTCCACCTTTGTGTTTAATATTTGGAAGTCTTTAAAATTCTTTAGAGACGAGGTCAGACTTTGGATATGGGTTGATAGTTATAATTCTTCTTCTAAAGTCTGTCAAACTCTACCATTTGATAGAAATCTAAAAAATCTATGACTTTTTGAATACCAAAATACTTTTATAGACTTTATAAAAATCTTAATTCAATACCACCTAACTTTTAAAGACATTAAAAAAGTTGTAATTGAATACCAGTAAACTTTTATAAACTCTTTAAATGTCTTGATTGAATACAACTAAACTTTTAAAATTTTTAAAAGTCTTTAAAAATCTTAATTGAACACACCCCCTAAAAGGATTTGTGATAAGATAGTATAATATGTTGGGAAACTCCAGGAATATTATTCAGATATAAAGTTGAATTATTAAGGGATTCAATTTGTTGGAGGAATTTTTGGGATACTTTTCAAATCTTATTTAGAAAAGAATTATAAATATGGAAAAGAAGAATTTTTATTTTTAATAGGAGTATTATTTTGGAAAGATTTTAATTTGTAGTAGGAATTTTATTTTAGAAGTGTCCTATTTTGAATAGAAAAAGAAGAATTGTAAGGTACTCTATAAATAAAGTATTATATTGAGTTGTTGAAGTATAGCACAATCAAAAGTCATGTAACATCCTAAGAGTTGAGAAAGGGTGTGAGTGGATTTTGTGTTTGTGTGAGGGAGATAGTTTTTGCACATTTTATATTTTGTGCAAAATTAAAGGTTGTATTGTAGGTGGGAGAGTTTTACAGCTTTTAGTTCGTGCAAAAAGTTATGTCGCGGTATTATTAAACATCAAGTTTATTTTAAGCTCATTATTTTGATATAGTGGAGATTCAGAGTTTGACATGTGGTTTTTATATTAAATCTTGTATTTTTTTTCTTTTTATTTTATTGTGTGATTTACATTGACTTAATTCTCAACATATTACATGAATTAAACACATGCATATTATATATTTTAAATCTATTGAGAAGAGGAAATTAAACATTTCGTACAAATAAAATTATTTTGAAAATTTTTAAGTGTGATGGTGGTTGTTAAGTTAATTGGCTGCGAAAGCAGCCTCAAAATGAAGGTATACTTTTAATTTTAAAAATTAAAATATAATAATATCATTAATAAAATTAGTTAAATGATTAAATTACTTTTTATGATTCTTCTCACACATAAGGTAACTACAATTATTATAAAACTCTGTTATAAAACTTAAGCAAAAGTGTATAAAGATACTTTTATAATTGCTGCATAAATTTAGAGAGAATAAGCAAGAGAAAAGAGAGAGAAATTCTTATTAATTTTCTTCAGTCTGCTTTCCCTTTATATAGGCAGAGTAAAGGAGTCACGGGGGAAGGGGAATGAGTGATCAAGGGAGAAGAAGGAGAAAGGAAGGCATGCTAGTATCCTGAGGATGAGGGAATTAACATCCTGACCTGAGGAGTAGGCAATCAATGTATAACACTTCCCCTGATTTTCTACTATAGAAGATTATGTCTCATTAAAAACTTTGTTAAGAAAACCCAGTGGGAAAAACTTAACGAAGGAAAAAAGAGTACATATCTTTTACATAAATATCTTTTAATTGACTGCCTCAATAAAACCTTGTCAGAAAAAATCCATTGGGATAAAAATCGTGACTAAGGAAAAAGAGTACAGTCTTCCCCTCAAAAGGAATTCATTACTCCTTAATGAAATGTTGTCATAAGTCTTCAAGTCGACACATTCCGATCCTTTTCCGAAGTTTTTCAAACGTTCCATTTGGTAGTAAGTCGGCTAGATTATGACATGATCGAATTTTATGCACATCTATATCACCCTTCTTTTGTAGCTCATGTGTGAAGAAGAATTTAGGTGAAATGTGCTTTGTTCTATCTCCCTTGATGTACCCTCTTCTAAGTTGAGAAATGCATGCAGCGTTATCCTCATACAGAATTGTAGGAATGTCTTTGATTGATGGTAATCCACATGACTTTTGAATATGCTGAATAATTAATCTCAACCAAACACACTCTCTGCTTGTTTCATGTATAGCGAGAATCTCTGAAAGAGTTGAAGATGTAGCTGTCATGGTTTGTTTTGTAGATTTCTAGGATATAGCCGTGTCACAATATGTAAATACATAACCTATTTGTGATCTTCCATTATTTGGATTTGATAAATATCTTGCATCGGCATATCCAACCAATTGTGACGTTGAATTTCTTGGATAAAATAACCCAAGATCTATACTTCCACGGAGGTATCTAAAATGTGTTTGATCCCATCCCAATGTCTCTTAGTGGGAGAAGAACTGTATCTTGTTAACAAGTTGACAGCAAAAGTAATATCAGGTCGTGTACATTTTGCAAGATACATAAGAGCACCTATTGCACTTAGGTATGGAACTTCAGGTCCAAGAACTTCTTTCCCACTTTCTAGAGGCCGAAATGGATCTTTATCAACCTCTAAAGATCGAACAACCATCGGGGTAGTCAAAGGATGAGCTTTATCCATATGAAAACGACTGAGAATCTTTACAGCATATGTGGATTGATGAACAAAAATTCCAGATGCTAAATGCTCCACTTATATTCTCAAATAGAATTTTGTCTTTCCAAGATCTTTCATTTCAAATTCATCCTTTAAATAAGTAGCAGTTCTTGTGAGTTCTTCAGGAGTACCTACAAGATTCAAATCATCCACATATACAGCAACGATGGAAAATCCACTTTGTGATTTATTAATAAAAACACATGGACATACTTGATCATTTATATATCCATCTTTTATTAAATAATCACTAAATCGATTATACCACATATGTAAAATCCCAAATTTTATGAATAAAGATTTAAATTTCTCAATTTTTTTTGTATTTATGGTATTAATTTGATATAATGATAATTATAGTTGTGGGTAGTATTTATAAATTTTGCAATGTATGCAAGTTGTTATATAATATTCGATTGGTCGGGGAATATTCATTTTAACATGGAATATTCGTACAACGACACAATCATTGGTGGACCCTACAATATTTTTATAAAAATAACGGCGGAAGTTTACCGTTAATACTGTTGAACTACTCAGTAGTAAAAGTACAGTAATACGTGTGGTTGCATAGTATCACACGGTATTGATTATTGATGCTTACGTGATAAGTCACTCAGTTTTGTTTTATTGATATTATTAATGTAATAAAACAGAAAAGCTTTTTATATAAAACAGAATACTTTTATAAAGTTATTCTATAAACAGAATATATTATATTCTATTATGTATAGTGTTTTGCATAGTAAAATCTTTTTATATAAAACAGAATACTTTTATAAAGTTATTTTATAAATATAATATATTATATTTTATTATGCATAGTGTTACATAGTATCTGCATAGTATTTTGCATAGTAAAATCTTTTTATATAAAACAGAATACTTTTATAAAGTTATTCGTTTTATTAGATTATAAATAGAATATATTATATTTTATTTAAAAGATTTTGCTTTAAATCTGGACCGTCCGATTAAAAGTAAATCAATCTGGACCGTTCATGAATTAGTTACTATGCAGTCCATTCTTCTATAAATAGAAGCTCATTCCTTCATTATTTCTTACGAATTTACTGAAACTCTAGAGAGAGAAACTGTAGAGAATTCTTCTTCTATAATCTTGAGCGTATTTCTTTAGAGTTTAAGAAAGCTTTGAGCTTAGTGCAAGTTTTCTTCAAGTATATCCTCGCCCTACCAGTCGGAGTACTCTTCTTTTAAAGGTAAGGGATATTATTTGTTGTACTCGTAAGGGGTATTTTTTTTTATATTCATGAAGAGAACTTCTGTTATTCCATTCTTTATTATTCTGTTGGAATAACCTGTATACGCAGTCTACCCTATACTTGGTGAAATTCTTCTGTTATTCCATTCTTTATCATTATATTGGAATAACTTGTCTATGCGAAGTACCACATACTTGGTGAAATTCTTCTGTTATTCCATTTTTTATTATTCTGTTGGAATATCCTGTCTGTACATTTTACGCCGCACATGGTTTCGTTATTTATTATTCTATTGGAATAACCTGTCTATGCGAAGTACCGCGCATGGTGATTTTTGTTGTTATTCCATTCTTTATTATTCTGTTGGAATACCCTGTCTGTGCGTTTTACACTGGACCTGGTTCCGTTATTTATTATTCTGTTGGAATAACCTGTCTATGCGAAGTACCGCATACATGGTGATTTTTGTTGTTATTCCATTCTTTATTATTCTATTGGAACATCCTGTCGGTGCAAATTTTGCCTGACCTGGTTCCGTTATTTATTATTCTATTGGAATAACCTGTCTATGCGAAGTACCACATGCATGGTGATTTCTGTTGTTATTCCATTCTTTATTACTCTATTGGAATATCCTGTCGGTGCGTATTACGCCTGACCTAGTTTCGTTATTTATTATTCTGTTAGAATAACCTATCTATACGAAGTATCGCATGCATGGTGATTTCTTTTGTTATTCCATTCTTTATTATACTCAGTTGGTTAAAGTTTTGACTTTTATACTCCATGAAATTAGTGGAATATCCTTGATATTTGCGCTTCATCAAGTATCTTTTCATGGAAATATTCTTCTGAGCATTCTTGAATTTTACTCTACAAAGAAGTATCATGTTGACAATTTGGACGTTATTAGTTCTTGAATAATTTAATTCTTGAACTTGTTTTATTGAATTCTTATATCATTGTCATCATCCTCATGTTTATATTTTGTTGAAAGTCATTTGTGGCCATTGTGCATAGATGGATTTGGTATGATTATAATCAGGGATTATTCGGTATAATCATGATCGTAATATTACAAATGATGTGGAAAAAGTCCTCATTGGCCCGTAGTGCATTGATGGACAATTTTTGGTATGATTATAGATATGGATTCTCTTCGGCCAAGGGAACAAAGATGAATTATTTTATGGCATGATCAGGACCGTTGATGAAAACACGATTATCTTTGGCCCGTAGTGCATGGATAATTCGTGGTCGTGATACTAAATAATATCATTGGCCTGTAGTGTAGGGATGATTTGATGATGTGGATTATTTATTAAGTTGAGTCTCAGCGATAAAAGTGATGAAAAACTTTTTAAATCATAAAAGATAGTAGATTTTATTCTCTACTTGACTCTTTTAATGGATTGTTTGTTCCGCTGCAGTTAAACTTGATGTCTATTGTATTTTATCAGTTTAACATTGTTGAGGACTAATGATAATTTATTCTGTATTATCTTAGTCATAATATTTCTTACTGGGCTAGTTGAGCTCACCCTTTATTTCACCGTTCTCTTCAGGAAATGAGAACGTAGCCGGGACTAGTCGGGGAACGGAGTGACGGTCCAAATGATAGTATTAGTAGTACTCACTATTCTGTTAAATAGTATGACAATAAATGTAATGAGGACTTATTCTGAGAGTGGATATTGTCCAGAAGACAATATTTGTATTAAAACTCATAGCTCTCTTGTTGTATATTAAATATTGTATTTGTATTCTGTACCATGTTTCTAGAGACTCAAGATGGTTGATGTATACCTATTTTTAGGGGCGTCACAACATACAACCAGACTGTTTCAACCCATACAATGAGCGTTGTAACTTAATTGAATATATGTGATGGGGCCTTTGTGATTCAGCCATTTTCAATCCTTCAGGGATTCCCATATAAATCTCACTGTCAAGTGAGCCATATAGGTATGCTGTTACATTACAACATCCATCAGACGTGTTTCTAAACCTTTCATGATTGCCATACCTATCAAAAAGCGAAAAATGACTCCATCCATTACTGGAGAGTATGTATCCTGATAATCAATACCAGGTTTTTGTGAAAACCCTTGAGCTACAAGTCGGGATTTGTATCTCACAATTTCATTTTTCTCATTTCGCTTTCGTACAAATACCCATTTATTTCCAACCGGGATTACACCCAGCGGTGTTTGGACTACTAGTCCAAATACTTCTCTTTTCAATAGAGATTGTAGCTCAGTTTGAATAGCATCTTTCCATTTTGGCCAATCTTTTCTTTTCCGACATTCTTCCACGTTTTGTGGTTCAAGATTCGTGTCAGGAATCAAAGTAATATCTGATGCTATAGAGAAATCAAATATGTCATCAATCATGACTTTGCTTTGATGCTATAGAGAAATCAAATATGTCAGGAATCAAAGTAATATCTGATGCTATAGAGATCTCTTGGTGTTCATCTCTTATCCCTTCACTGAGATTTTGAACCTCTTTTGGGGCTATCCCCACTTTTGGAATAAGTGATACTTCTGGAGCGAGTATTCCTTCTGGGATTCCCTTATTTGCTTTTGGTTTTCGTGGTACAATGTCTTTTGCACCAACCGGTCTTCCACGCTTCTGGCGTGGTTTAGATTCTTCTATTACCTTATTCGTCAATTCTCCAAGAATTGATTTTTCAATAGGTATTTCTATCCTTGCTGGAGTATTCACTGTAGGTGTATATGACTTTATCACTTTTCTATCATCATCAAATGCATCTGGCATTTGATTTGTAATATTTTGTAAATGAATAATTCTTTGAACTTCAATTTCAAATTGTCTTGTATGAGGATCAAGTGAATTTAAATCTGATTCATTCCATGATATTTCAGAGGATTTTTTATTTAAAACTTTCCCTCCTCCTAATGTTAAAAATACAGATTCATCAAAATGACAGTCTACATAACGTGCAGTAAAAACATCTCCAGTTAAAGGTTCAAGATATCTGATAGTAGATGGAGAATCAAAACCAACATAAATACCTATTCTTCGTTGGGCTCCCATCTTAGTTCTTTGTGGAGGTGAATTGGAACATATACTGCACTTCCAAAAACTCGAAAGTGTGATATGTTGGGTATCTGTCCAAGAACTAACTGTAGAGGAGAGAATTTATGAAGAGTCGTTGGTCTCACTCAAATAATGGGTGCAACATGAAGAATTGCAAACTGAGGTAGGTAAGTTAGCCCTTAACATTAATGGTCGTGCAATTAGTTGAAGTCTTTTTTATTAAAGATTCAGCTAAACCATTTTGTGTATGGATATGAGGAACAAAATGCTCAATAGAGATTCCAATAGTCATACAAAAATCATTAAAAGTCATTGATGAAAATTCAGTTGCGTTATCAAGTCGAATCGACTTGATTAGATGATCCGGGAACTGAGCCCGTAACTTGATTATTTGAGCAAGAAGTTTTGAGATGGCAAAATTTTGAGAAGAGAGAAGACAAACATGAGACCATCTAGTTGAAGCATCTATTAAAACCATGAAATATCGAAATGGGCCAGACAATGGTTGAATAGGTCCACAAATGTCTCCTTGAATTCTCTCTAAGAATATTAGGACTTCTTTATAAACTTTCACTGATGATGGTCGAACAATTAATTTTTCTCGAGAACACGCAGCATAAGGGAATTCATTACTAGAAAAAAACTTCTTATCTTTGAGAGGATGACCAGCAGAATTTTCAATAATACGACGCATCATAGAAGTACCTAGATGACCGAGTCTTTCATGCCAAAGCATAAAAGATTTGGAATCTATGATTTTTGAAATCATAACATTATGAGACTTAACTGCTCTAATTTTCATAGTATATAATCCAGAAGAATTTGAATGAAATTTTTCTAGGATATTCTTTTTTCCAAAAAAAGTAGAAGTGATGAGAAGATATTCATTATCATTTTCATTAGTTGTTTCAATGTGAAAACCATTCAGCCGAATATCTTTAAAACTAAGCAAATTTCTTCTTGATTTACTAGAATATAGATCATTTTTGATAAAAACTTGTGTCTCATTTGGTAGCAAGAAACTAGCATTTCCAAATCCCTTAATTCAATTTGATGTGCCAGAGATAGTTCCTATATTTCCCTTAGCTTTGATCAGTTGTGAAAAATATTTCTCATTTCGAAGGATTGTATGAGTTGTTGCACTGTCTGCTAAACATATATCCTCCATATCCATTTAAAAATGGTCTGACACATATAAAAACATAAATAAGAAAAGTTATATTTCAAATATAATTTTATTCATGAGAAACACATACCACATATAGAATGAAAACTAATAATATTATACATGCAGGGTGTTTAATTAAAATAAGAAATTAAATGATATCCCAAAAGATACTTTCAGAAGGTTCAGTAATATCAACAACCTTTTTCTCAATATTGGTCATTGGTGGAACATCAACAATATTCAATTGATGATTAACAAAGTTTGTTTCTGCCTCAATTACTTTATTCTTTTGAGACTCCTGGAATAAATTAACCAGATGCCTCGGCGTACGAAAGGTACGTGACCAATATCCATTCTTCCCACACCTAAAACAAACATCTGGTTTATTCTTTATCTGTGTTGCATTTTCTTTATTTTTATCCGACCCAGACACTTGCCACTTCTGGTGGCTTGAATTGTCGCGGTTCTGGAATTTGTTGTTAAGATGGCCTCATTTATTTTTTCGCCCCCAAGACTTCTTATTATATGACCATCTCTTGTCACATTTATTCTGCTGGAATGACGTGCTGTTAATATCTGGCAATGGGGTAGCACCCGTTGGCCGTACTTGATGGTTTTTTTAACAACAATTCATTATTCTTTTCTACAACAAGGAGGATAGACAACAAGTCACTGAATTTTGTGAACTTACTCTGTCTATATTGTTGTGACAGAATCATGTTGGTGGGATGAAAAGTTGAGAATGTTTTCTCTAACATTTGGGTTTCAGAAACTGGATCTCCGCACAAAGCCAAAGTAGAGGTTATTCTATAAACATTAGAACTATATTCTGTAATTGATTTGTAATCTTGTAGCCTTAAATTAAGCCACTCAAATTTGGCATTAGGGAGAACAACCAATTTTTGGTGATCAAATTTTTCCTTCAGTTGTGTCCATAAAGTTAAAGGATCTTTGACTGTTAAATACTCAGTCTTTAATCCTTCATCAATATGGTGACGAAGAAAAATTATGGCTTTTGCATTTTGTGCCGAAGTTGCTGTATTTCTTGATTCAATGGTCTTTTCTAACTCATTTGCACTAAGGTGCAATTCTGCATCAAGTGCCCAAGCCAAATAGTTGTCTCCAGAGATTTTCAAAATAAAAAAATTTACTTTTGCCAAGTTTGCCATCTATTCTGGGTTAAAACACAATTATTATTTATTAAAACAATAAATAATTGCATGTATGATATAGAAAAATAAACTAAGTCACGACCTCAAGTGGTGATAAAATGAAAATATAAATATTCTTATATTTATGTTATTAGCATATTATCTTAGTAAAAAGAATATGCAATCGTTAATGTATATATACAATATACAATTACAAATATATATATATATATATATATATATATATATATATATATATATATATATATATATATACAAAACTGCAAATGGATCTTCACCCGGCATGCGGTAGTTCGCATAGACAGATTATTCCAACAGAATAATAAAGAATGGAATAACAGAAGAATTTCACCATGCATGCGGTAGTCTGCGTATACAGGTTATTCCAATAATTTAATAAGAAATGAATACAAAGGATATTCACCAGGTATGTGGTATTCCGCATATACAGGTTATTCCCAACAGAATAATAAAGAATGAAACCAGGTCATCCGTAATCTGCACAGACAGGATATTCCGACAGAATAATAAAGAATGGAACCAGGTCATGCGTAATCCGCACAGACAGGATATTCCAACAGAATAATAAAGAATGGAACCAGGTCATGCGTAATCTGCACATACAGGATGTTCCAACAGAATAATAAAGAATGGAATAACAACAGAATTCACCAGGCATGCGATAAACCGCACAGACAGGTTATTCCAACAAATTAATAAGCGGTAAAAAGGTTCCCACCAAGTCTTGTAAGATTAAAAAGGATAGATGGTACTATTGTAAATAATAGAATTTAATGGCAATTATAAGAATAAAATTATACTATTGGTGGCATAGCCAAACCGGTAATATAATAATAAATTGCAAGAATTTAATTTTACCGTTTCAGATGGTTAGAGCTTCGTGCTGATAACGTGTTATAAAACTTTAGCAAAAGTGTATAAAGATACTCTTATAATTGCTGCATAAATTTAGAGAGAATAAGCAAGAGAAAAGAGAGAGAAATTCTTCAAAGAAATTTTTATTAATTTTCTTCAGTCTGCATTCCCTTTATATAGACAGAGTGAAGGAGACACGGGGGGAAGGGGAAGGAGTGATCGCGGGAGAAGAATGAGAAAGAAAAGGCAGGCTAGTACCCTGAGGATGAGGGAATTAACACCCTGACCTGAGGAGTAGGCAATCAATATATAACAAACTCGTATATATAACACATCACAAAAAAGAGAAAGAGACACTTCTCTAATTACTAAATTTATATTATTAAATTATCATTATACCAAAATTAAGAGTAATTAAATATTTTTCTTAAATCATTTGATGAAAATGTGAATGATTGAGAATGATACGAAAATCTATACTTGACTGTTGAGATATAAAATTTCATACCGGACAACTAAAACATGAAAATTGAATCATTCATGTGCAGGCCCAACAGTCTACATGTTCCACGTCACTCAATTAAAATTGTTCACTCAAATTCATTTAGTTGGTGAGAACTGGTAGAGTTTAAACCGGCAGTACGCTGCATCCATCCATCCATCATTTGATACATCCACCGACCACCTGTATATGAACATGGGCACATGGCATTTTATATGTGAAAGGTGTTACATGATAAGGGTGGTGGCCCTGCAGGTGGGGGGGAGGGGGGTACTATGAGGAGGAATCATTATCAGAATTTTGTATAATCTGCATATCATTATTTGATTGTAACATCTTTTTTAATTATTATTTTTAGGGTTGATGAGGTTGTAACATTATTGTAATAAACAAGTCCAATAGTTTGATAACCTACTTAGTCTCCATCATTCTCCCATATTTTGACAAGAAAGTAAAAAGGGAAAAGCCAGCTAGCTACCAACTAAACGTGTACAACCCAACAACGCAAGACTCCACAACCCCCGAGTCTCCGACTAATAATGCTGTACAGTGCAGCCTTTAACTGGACCCTAGCTAGATCACCGGCACAAAGTTATTAGTCGGTTCCTAGCTATTAACCACTACTTTCTTTTACCTAAAGGCAAAAAAAAAAAATTGAATTTAGTGAAATTATTTTTAATTGATGTTTGAAGAGAAAATACAGAAATTAAAGAATATAATTAATGTATTATTTGATTGATTAAATTGAGTGAAAAATCTTAATATGACAATACTCAGATTTATTTTAAAGACGACATAAAAATAAATTAGTATATAAAGTAGGGAGAATATGAATATTTAAGTCACTTAATCTTTCTTAAAATTTATAAAAATAAATAAATTTCACTCTCTAAAAATACAGAAAAAAAGAAGAAAAAAGAAGAAGAAGAGCACATGGGTATAAATTTTTGAAAAAGCAAAAGCAACGCTGTTTCTGAAAAGCAAAAATAGTGAAAATAGATACCATATATTATCCAATATGTAACTCTGAGTGCTATGCAGATACAAAATATTCTTATAATTTTAGCTGATAAATCAATAATAATTTATAACTTCATAATATTTATATCGGAAAATTATTAAGTGTTCTTGTATTCCTTCTCTCTCTTTCTATTTTTTCGCATATTGACAAAATTAGGACAATTCCAGGAACCTCATTAAACAGGACACGGAAACGTGTCCAATCAAAGCCATAAAATTTGTTTTCTTGATCAGACTACAGCACCTTTATAAATATATATACACATCTCTACACTTTTTCACAGGCACATTCACAGATCTCAACTCTCATGCAAGCATCTTTCTACCTTTTCTTCAGTTCACTTCAATCTTTTTTTTGCTAGCAAACCTGTTGCTAGCTTATTGAACTGAAGCAAAAAAATAAAATAAAAAAAATCTAGATCTCTATATATCCATCTCTTTATCTCCATCTTTTTTTGGCAATGGCAGATATAACTGAACCACCTACAGGAGTACCATTTACTCGTGCATGGTCTTGGTTCACGGCCTTACCAGGAAAGTTTTTGTCCAAGACAATTGAAACTGCTAAAAAGGCAAAGAAACTGGGACAGGAAGATCCAAGAAGAATAATTCATTCTTGTAAAGTGGGATTAGCCATAACCCTAGTTTCTTTGTTCTATTATTTCGAGCCCCTCTACGATGGATTCGGTGTCTCTGCAATGTGGGCTGTTTTAACTGTTGTTGTGGTTTTCGAATTTTCAGTAGGTAAGTTTTTACTGTTCAGATATAAGTTTTATATATCGAACAAATAAGATTTTTTTTTTCATTTGGCTAATTTGGGAAAAGAGTATGAATCTAGGACCTCTGTAAGAGATTTAGTACACCAACTGAGTTAAAGCAGTTGGTATATATTTTAATTCATCTTTGAAGCTCATGCATCTTATATTTTGTTTTTCATAAATTTTCAGGAGCAACTCTCGGAAAAGGTGTAAACAGAGGAATTGCAACATTTGTGGCAGGTTCATTAGGTGTTGGAGCTCATCATTTAGCTGTTTCTTCTGGAGAAAAAGTTGAGCCTGTTCTACTCGGGATTTCTGTCTTCCTAGTAGGTAATATATATATATATATATATATATATATATATATATATATATATATATATATGTGTGTGTGTGTGTGTGTGTGTGTGTGTGTGTGTGTTCATATCACATTCACGTAAATAAAAAAAAATTAAATATCTACATTCTTTGATATGAATTTGTGTTCATCAGTTTCTAAACTCATTTACTGGATATATATATATATATATATATATATATATATATATATATATATATATATATATATATATGATGCAGCTGCTGTAGTGACATTTGCGCGATTCTTTCCAAGAATGAAAGCCAGATATGATTATGGGCTGGTGATATTTATTTTAACGTTCTGCTTGATATCTGTATCGGGCTACCGCGACGATGAGGTCTTAGACATGGCTCAAAGAAGATTGTCCACCATTCTCATCGGTGGCTCTACGTCTTTGATTATATGCATTTTAATTTTCCCGGCATGGGCTGGCGATGATCTTCACAATCATCTTGCTTCAAACGTGGAAAAGCTTGCAATATTCCTTGAAGGTAAATCATTTAAATAAATAAAATATAAGTTTTATCTATTTCACACTTTCATTCAGTTTTCTCTTAGAAAGAAAAGAAACTTAATGAACTCTATTAATTTGCAGGGTATGGAGCTGAATATTTTAAAACATCAGGGGGTGGACAACTTGAGGATAACAAGGCATTTCTAGCATATAAAAGCGTTCTTAATTCAAAAGGCACTGAAGAGTCCTTGGTGAGTGAAAAATGGCATAAGCATGCAAACAAAAACTCACAGACAAAAGAATATACCCACGTGGTTAATTCAACTTTAAGAATTATACTTATCGGGTTAATTTCTTCATTCTGCAGGCAAATTTTGCAAAATGGGAACCCCGCCATGGTCGGTTTAGGTACCGACATCCTTGGGACCAGTACCTAAAAGTTGGTGCACTCACTCGTCAATGTGCATACACAACTGAAGCCCTTAATGGTTACCTTACCTCAGAAATCCAGGTACTATTTTAAACACTTGCCGATCCATATACATTTTTATGATTCGGATTCTGTGAAATTAAGGGTGGTCAATTATTTGGTGAAGTTCACTAGTAAAAAGATTAAATTTGTGTATTACATAGAGTTGTATCTCATTTGCCCGATTTTAGACCGTACAAAAGTTGCGTTTTATATAAAAGAGAGTACATTTAAACAATCTATTGACACAAGATGCCTTTTATATAAAAGAGAGTTGCATTTATGTAATATTTATATTGCATATATCATCTGCAGCACAACTCTCTATATAAAATATAATTTGTTTCTATAGATTGTCCAAATGAACCGCGGTTTTTGAAATGCCTTGAATCAAAATCTCCGCTCATAGAGCGCCAACATTCAATACAAATGCAACTGATGATTAGTACTCCCTCTAAGACGTTTTAGAGAAGTTTTTTTGTCTCTTAATATATGACGTTTTAAAATTCCAAGTAAATATTAATTGCTTAGTTTTTAATATTATCCCAAGTATTAAATATAATTTTGGTTCTCTCAATATTTTTTTGTCAAATAAATAACAATCGCTTTTTCCAATACAAGTACAATATAAATATTTGATATTATATTTAATGATATACAATCATTTCCTTAATGTTTGTGCACAACTCTAGAAAGTCTTACTCCAAGAATTGCTCCAAGAAAAATTGACAACCCTTAACTCCAATGAATCCAAATTAACTATCCTAGCACTATTGACAAAAATTGCTTATAACATTTTTGTTGCTATTCTTACAGACACCACACGAAATCCGAGAAAAAGTTCAAGAGTCATGCACAAAGATGAGCTTAGAATCTAGCTGCGCATTGAAGGAACTAGCAATGTCAATCAAAATAATGACTCGATCATCTGTCGCAGATTCCCATATCCTAAACGCAAAAATGGCAGCCAAAAACCTGAAGAACTTGCTGAAAACAAACTTATGGGAAAACACCGACTACTTGGAGATAATCCCAGTTGTTACAGTAGCTTCCTTACTGGTTGATGTTGTTAACTGCACCGTAAAAATATCCGAATCTGTTCATGAACTTGCTTCCTTAGCACGTTTTAGTGATCCCATGGTTTTAGTCTCACCGGACCAGCCACGAGCAATTAACCATGGAAGGGTGCACCAAGAGCCCCATCATGTTGTTGCCATTGGTGAGTAATTTGCTGAACAGAAAAGGAAAAGGAGTTGCGCCAAGGTTTTTAACAAATGAATGTATAGACTTGTGTTGGAGAATGGAGGCGACTAACTTTGTATAGCCCCATCATGAATGTATAGATTTGTGTTGGAGAATGGAGGCTACTAACTTTGTAGTTCAGATTGAACTTTTTTGGTGTACAACAGCACGTTGTACAATTCATACATGGTGACTTGAGTCGTATACATTGAAAATCATTTCCATTAGACCTGACACAGTTTAATTACTTAATTTACCTTTCTTTTGGATGTGTGACTAGTTATTCTAGAATTTGCTCAAATTTTGCAGTTTTTGCCGTTTGTTCGTCTCCCTTTTCCCCCAAAAATGAACTTGATTTGAATTTATACATTGTACTCTTATGAGAAGTCCAATTTATACGTCATTTAAGCCTTATTTATTTTTAACTGAATAAATTTAAAATTATCACGCTCAAGTATTTCAGGCTAGCTTGACCTATTCGACCTATAATAAATATATCCGAACTGTCCAAATAAGATCATGAATTTCAATCAAGTTAGTATTAAAAAATGGTAATAAAATTGATTCTTAGACCCAAAAGTAATA
Organism: Panax japonicus; assembly: GCA_020205505.1. Taxonomy (NCBI): domain Eukaryota; kingdom Viridiplantae; phylum Streptophyta; class Magnoliopsida; order Apiales; family Araliaceae; genus Panax; species Panax japonicus. The sequence goes on from JAINUV010000828.1 coordinate 60,509, forward strand.
TAATTTAAAAGAACTCTTAAAATATTTAACAAACACCATTCTTTTTATTACTGCAGTATATTGAAGTTTAAAATTAACACTAACGAACTATTTTATAAATACTTTATTAGTTATTATTTTCAACATTTCTTCTAAATAATTTTACATGTAATTACTAGATCTAATTGATAATAGTGACCCATTTAAAGAAAATATGGCACTTACTTTTTAGTTGAGTCAAAAAAAATATTATATATGAATATAATTTGAAAGGGTTAGTAGGCAATAATTATTATAAATAGTATTTAGAAATTTCTATTTTTTAACACTATAATCCGATATTATCAGGCCTATAAGGACCGAACCACCTAATGTTAAGCTTGGCCTCAGCTCAGTTTTAGTTCACGCTAAACTGAGCTCATTAGGGCTATGTTTGTTTACAATAATTATATTTGGGATAAAAATAATAATCTCAAAGCTATGTTTGTTTGTAAAAATTATAATCTCATGATTATAGTTCATGAGATTATAATTCTAAGACTATTAATTTTAGGATTATAATCTCAAAATTATAATTATAATCTCAAGCCTATTAAGTCATTTTATAATCCTTATACTACTAGTCCCAAATCTAAATTTGAAATCAAACAAGACACTTGGGATTAATAATCATATCTCAAGTATAATCTTTGCAAACAAACATAGCCCAAATGTCTAGTTTGTTTTCACATTTAGATTTGTGACTATTAGTCTAAAGATTATAAAATAACTTAATAGCCTTGAGATTATAATTAATTATAATCCCGATATTATAATCCTAGAATTAATAGTTTTGAGATTATAATTTCATGAATTATAATTCTAGGATTATAATTCTTACAAACAAACATAACTCGAATTACCAAATTAAATTCAAGCAAACTTTTAACTGCCCGGAATATCATGGACTAGGATCCTCTCCATTTCAAATGAAATAGAGAGTCTCCATTCTTTGTATATTCCTTATCATCATTTGTCTCTTTCCTATCATTATAATGTCACATTCTAACACATTTTAAATATAGACCGTATAATAAAAACTTTCGAATATCATAGGGTGAGCAATACATAGCTCCTTCAGTATTTTTATTTTGAATAAATCTACATGTACATCAGTTTTACAACCTGCTTCCCGATACGCACGAAGAAGAGTCGTTTTGAGTATTTTATTGTTTTAATTCTTCCCCCCTTCTGCTGCAAACTCGTGTAGTACTCTCCTACAACTCCCGCCCAAAAACTCATTCCACTCTCTATCCGACTAAACTCGATTCTGTCGGCTCAACATATCTGATAGCTCTTCTCTGGTCAAATACCAGATTCACGCAGATCCCACCCTTCCTCCTTGAACCTCGCAGAGAAGGAAGAACCATGCTCTGCTCCACACAAAAGTTAACCTGTGGAGCTCTAAGCTGGTAATCATTTTTTTGAGTAATTTCTACTTTCAGTTAATGGTACTGTTTAATTTGGGTTTAATTGGGTTTCTTCCACAATTTTTTGTTCGTTTGAGTTTCTTCTTTGTGTTTCTTGTCTAATTTAGGTTTAATTGGGTTCTTCTGAATATTCACTTTATTACCCAAATAGAAGAAGAGGGTTTAACTGATTATGTTAGTAATTTCTACTTCGTGTATCATTTCAATTTAATTTGGGTTTCTTCTATGATTTCTTGTCTAATTTTTGATGGAACTGTGATTTTCTCTTGGTGTGTTTTGCCATCCAGTTGCTGTTAATAATTTGTATTATTTGTGGCTTACATTGAATATTTTTTTTCTATAAATATGATTTTTGGTCTGGGTACATATTATTCCTATACATTCAGTAACATTTTCAGTTTGATGAACACTTGCCAGATAAGCTAGAAAACAAGGATTTAGACATTGAAAATTCTTTTCTTTTCCAATCATTTCTTGCAACCCAAACACAATAAATTATCAGCTCAACTCAACTAAACCTTGTATTGTTGCTGCTTTGTTCTTTGTTTGCTAAGAAAAATAAGGGGCTACAAAAGTAACCAAACCAAACAAAACAAGGGAAATTTTGTTGGAATATTTGATTTAATCATAATACAAATGTTATGTAGGATAACTAAATTCGGACACAACAAAGTTAGAAATAAGCCTTATTTATCCTCTGTTGATAAGCCAAATTACCATAACCAACACACTGCATTTACATTGTTCCAAGCATAGTGTTGTGCATCTCACTAGCTTGTCAGGTTGGAGCAACGGTCGAAACCTAGTAATGTAACTTATATGTTAGCAAACCAAATAAATTTCTTCAAATCGAGCATTTACACATAATTCTAATAAGTTATGTTGCTCAATATTACTAAACTTGAGCCACTACTATGCTTAATGCTTTACCCTCCATGTGAATGGCTTCAGTGAGCCACACTAAAATATGTGAACAATAACATTATCACGACAAAAGGTCTAGAGTATTATCTGTTATTTAATTAGGTCTAGTCAGAGAAAGCTATCCAAGTAGCCTTGAGAAGGGAAGCTAGTAGCTCAGCTCAGCAAATGTTTAAGATGATTTCAGGTACAAGTGGAAAGTTAAGGCATGCCTTAGTATTCTTGATGAAGCAGTACAATGTTCGTTTCTCCCAGCACAAATTGGCTTAGAAAGACCTTCTAAGCAACTTAAGATTTAAGAATTGATAAACTTACTAGTTACCTGTAGGGCATATTCAAGCTTATGGTGTACAAACATATATTCATGCTTTGAATTATGCTTGATGAAAAACTATTTGACTTCTGGTTCAAAAGTCAAATGGCAATATTTTAATCCAGCATTAACTACTTCCATAAGCAGGCAACTCTCCTTTCCAGGCTCACCTTGAGATTATCTACTAATTAATTCCCTAATATAGTTTACTAAACATAAATTGTATGCAGTCTGTAAGAAAAAGAAAAAAACAACTCCAAATATTCACTTTCAGTTATCAAATATATCTATATAACATACTAATTCATTCATTCAAATTTTGCGCCTTTCTTTTCATTTATTTATACATGTATACATTGTAACGCCCCCAAATCCTGGTTCTTGGAACCTCAGACCTGGTGCGTCACGATACATTCTCTTCATACATGTTCTATAACTATTGCGAAATATTCATACATACATTGTTCATTTTTAAATAATTCTACAACATTTTCCAAGGTTTCTAACCTTAACTTGATACATACCTTCAGTAACTTAAAAGGTTTACATCTTTGATTTACATCAGATAACTTAATAGTTAAACGTGCGTAATCCATCTACAATATATTGTATGCATGCATGCAGTAGTACATGGATATGTATATATTAGACTTGATTTCAAAAGAATTAGCTGGCCGGTACAAGTTGTGCCGGCTGGACTATTTTTTATTTTTTTTAATGTGATTTTAATATGCTGAGTCATCCCATAAAATGGAGAAATATGCGTAAAAAAATACCCGGCCGATACAAGCTGTGCCGGCTAGAGTATTTTAATATTAAAAAATCGTTTTAAAATTATTAAAATGACAACAGTTGACCATGCAATACAATATATTAAAATAAAAGCCGGTAAAGCTTGTGCCGGCTGGGCAATTATGACATTCAATCTAAGCTTTCCAATAAGTTGATCAACGGTCCAAAAGTGGGTTGCTATAACAGTGTCCACGGCAACTGGTTGCCATTGATGAATTCCCTATATATATATATATATATATATATATATATATATATATATATATATATATATATATATATATATATATATATATACGAGCCTGTTCAAGAGCAATACGCTTAAAAGAGCAATATCTCTTTAAAGAGCAATACTACTTAAAGGCTTTCGTGTTTTCTTTTTTAACCTTCTCTCTCCTCACTTGGTTTTGTTACACGAGCAATACCCACTTCGGACTTCTTTCTCCAAATTTCAATTCGAACGAAGCCCTAAAAAGAAACCAAATCTTCACATGAACCCTCTCCAAATCGAAATCGAACGAAGAACGAAGCCTTATAATCTTCAGAAAACTGACCTTTAATTGTCCAGGTCTCGAAATGGAGAAGAAATCATGCCCTAGAATCGAAACCTTCACAAATCTAAAGTTGAAATCTTCGCAAATCGGTAAGCCTTTTATTCATAAACTGTCCCTTCTCTTCCTATATTCTTCCTTTATTTGTACTACTGAAATTAAAACAGAGCACAATACTCTTAGAACGTGGTACTATTTCTCCCCCCTCAATTTAGGATATGAATATGAGGTTGCTTTTTGGTTCAAGATTTTCCTTACAAATTCAAGTTACTGAAAGTAGTATGCACACAAGCCAATCATGTTTGATGATAAAGCATATACTTTGTAACAATCTTATTCATTTACTAATTGGAGTTGAAATTGGATTTCATGTTTCCTTAAATAAATGAGTTTATTTAGATATGAAATAAGATTTCATATTATTCAAAATAAAAGAGTTTATATGTGAATAGGAAAAAGAATCAGTCTTTCCTTAAATAAAGAAGTTTATTTAGATATGAAATAAGATTTCATATTATTCAAAAAGAGAATCCGTGTTTCCTTTAATAAAGGAGTTTATTTTTTTTACATGGAATTGGATTCCATAATTAATTAAAATAAAGGAGTTTATTTTGATTAAAAATTTTGATTAAAATAAAATACTTTATTTTATTCAAAATTGGATAAATTAAAATAAAATAGTTTTATTTTAATTTAAATTTGGATTAAAATAAAGGAGTTTATTTTGATTCAAAATTAGATTTTATACTAACTAAATTTGCCCATTAAATGATATCAATATATATATTGAATATTTATTATTCATGAGATGAATGTTATTTATATATACATATGGTGATGTGTATTATAATAAATGGAATTGATTATGGACTATTGACCAATGTGATTGGATTTTATTTTAGTTAGATGCATGAATGTATGAGTTTTATTAAATGGGGTCTGCGTACCTCGTCTTCTCTAATTTTTCTTAATTAAAATTCTATCTCCCTCCTATGTATTTCCCCTTGACTGTTGATCAATGTTTCTATTTATTTTAAATAATTTAGTAATAGGAATAATTAGAATTATTTTGAAGAATTAGAGATCAAGGAGCAAGGAGCGCGTGAAGACCCGTTTGTAATGGAGCCCGGGTTTAAATGTAATAGTTATATTTAAATATTAATTCTTGCACCCCTTGGTTTGACCTTTTGGTTCACTTGGTGGCTCTAGTGAACCAAACTAGAATAAAAGTTCATAATCAATCCGGGTAGAATATAGTATTCTATATGTGCATGCTTCTACTATATATATTATATATTATGCAAACATGTTTCGCGTGTTAATTAATATGACGTGTATTTTATATATATGTGTGTGCATGCGCGCTAAATAAGAAGAGGCAAAATACAACAAACCCTTCAAATTTTTTATATTAAGTCCTAAGCGTTCAAAGATATTTGGAATATCGAACATCGCCTTCTAGCATGATAAAATTAATAGAGTATTAAATATTTAATATGAGTTTGTTGTGTCACCACAAGGCAAGTATTAAGTATTTAAGATGTTAATTTATCACATTTGATGCTTATAAAGAAAATTGAACAATATTATTTTGTTGTGTCACCACAAGGACAATATTTTTCTTTTTTTGAATATATGGAGTGCTAGGTTGGACTTAACTTAAATCATTTTAGTTCGGATATGCACACACTTGACCATTATGATTTAAGAGGCAAAATACAAGGAGTTACATAGTTGATGTAATTCACAAGAGTTGCCTACCTATTTATTTATATATAGTTTGTTGTGTCACCACAAGGCTATATACATTTGAAATGGGATCCTTATTCTCACTAGCAAATCTTTAATTAGATTTAGCCGAACTATATATATTGAGGGTAATATAGTTTGAAGAAAATAGTGGGAGATACCAATTTAAAACAGGACCTAAATTATTTTGTTAATTAATAAAAGAATGTATGTTAAAATGTTGTTAATTACAAATTTATTTACAGAATTTTACAATGTCTAAATTGCTATCACTGCGAAGCATATTAGATGCTATTTAACCAGACCGAATTACTTGGATTAGTTAAGGAATTGAGAAAAGTTCTCACGGCTGAAAAGCTATCTTATGTCCCTCATACGCCTATCCATGCAATGGTTGCAGACAATACCTCTGAGGAAGAAATTGCTACTTTTAGAAAATGGCAAGATAATGCACAGTTGGCTCAATGCATCATGCTCGCATCCATGAGTAACGAGCTTCAGCGTCAGCATGAAACTATGGATGCTCTTACTATATTCCAGCACATCAAGTAGTTGATGGTGAGGAAAGTAGGACTGAAAAATATCAAATATCTAACGAGCTCTTCCGATCTAGAATGACCGAAGGCACTACAGTACAGACACAAGTCCTTAACATTATCAATTTGATTGATCAATTAGGACAACTGATTTTTCATGGATGGAGAGTTGAGCAAAGATTTGATCTTGCACTCACTTCCGGACTACTTTCACAATTGTTGTGAATTTTTCATATAAACAAACTAGATATCAGCCTCGCTGATTTGATTAACATGTTGAAAAATGTTGAGAGTCACTTTCCAACCAAGAAAGACCATGTCTTACTAGTAGGGGCCAAAGAATCTTCTGAAAAGAAGAACGATTCAAAGAAGGTAAACAGAAAGGCGTAAACAAAGGATAATAAGAACAAAACTGATACAGATAGCAAAGGAGTTTGCTTTCACTGCAATAAGCCTGGACACTGAAAGAAACTGCGAGAAGTATCTTGCAGAGGCTAACCAAAGAAGCTTAGTGAAGTTTCGGTTATAAATAAAAATTTGTTCATGATTTAAAATAAATTTTCCTAAGTCAAGGTTCTACTTGGGTATTGGATACCGACTTTGGTTATCATAAATAAAGATTTATGAAGGGACCAAGCAGAAGTAGAAAGTTAAACAAAGATAAGTAATCCTATGTGTAGAAAATGAAGCAAAGGTTGCTGCATTAACCATAGAACTTATAGTTTAGCACAGCCTACGGGAAAAGTCTATTAAGTCAATAAGTTGTTATTGTATTATAGTTCTAGTTGGAAACATTATTTCATTTTATTGTTGGACAATAAAATTTTTGGTATTATAATTAAGAACAATTGTTGTTCTATTTATAATAATAATGTTTTTTTATAGAACTGGAATATTACTTAATAGATTTTGAATACTTGACTTATGTAAAAAATTATTTTACAAATTGAATAAACTAGTATAAGAAAAGGAGATGATCATTTAAAGAGTTGAATGTATGTATTTGTTGAAATACAAGTGTGAATTATTTGAAAGGTTCAAAGAATTCAGAAGTGAAACAAATTGGCAAAGTATTAACATTCTTTGATTAGATCAAGGAATAAATACTTGTGCAATCTATATTATCTCAAATGGTTTTCTCATAATGGACGTTTCCTGATACGTAATAAATGATTTATGTATCTGAAAGGAAAAATCATACCTTGTTGGACATGGTGCGGTCCATAATGATTTTACCGACATTCCAGTATCCCTCTGGGGTCATGTCCTAGAAATAGCTGCATATCTACTAAAAAGGTAACCTTAAATTTCGACCCCAAGACTCCATAAAAGTTATGGACAGGGAGGATTCCTAATCTTAAGTATGTGAAGATAAGGGGTTGTCCAACTTATGTGAAAAGGTTTCAAAGGATAAGCTTGGGACAAAATTTGACATGTACAGATTTATGGGACATCCTAAAGTAAGTTTAGGGTATATGTTCTATAATCTTACTTAGCAAAAGGTGTTTATTGCGAAACACGCTGCCTTCTAAGATAAAGGTATTTATCATTGAACAGGCTAGTGGGAGGATAATAGATCTTGAAGAGTTCAATAACCACAAAGTACTATAAGTTAAATAAGAGGAACCTGTAGATAGACCTATTAATGTACCACAACCGAATCGTAAATCTGGAATAATACCGAAGACACCTGGGAGGTATGGATTCATCATGGATGATGATGATGAGGTACGTATCATAGAAGATAATGATCCAGTTACATACGATGAGGTAAGAGTTGTAGACACTCAGTGAAATGGATTGAAACAAGCTTCTCAAAAATGGAACATTCGTTTTGATGAAACAATCAAAAGAGTTTGATTTTATCAAAAATAAGAATGAACCTAGTGTGTACAAAAGGGTCAGTGGGAGCGTCGTGACATTCCTAGTATTATATGTTGATATACTACGGATGAGGAATAACATACCAATGCTACAATCAGTATAGATAAAGTTGTCTAAACATTCCTCCATGAATGATTTGGGAAGAGTATCTTAATTGGGGATGCAAATCTATATAGATAGATTTAAAAGGATGTTCGGTTTAACTCAAGGAACGTATATTCATTTGATGCTAAAGTCATTTGGCATGACAAACTCCATGGGATGTCTCATGTTGATGAGCCCTGGAGTGTATCTCTCTTAATAGTCCCCATAGACTCCAAAAAGAGAGATCGCATGAGTGACTATCATGTATGCAATGAAATGTACGAGACCTGATGTTGATCAGTCATATTTTGGATAAGAGCACTGTAAGACAGTGAAAAACATCTTAATGTACTAAGGATGTGATAATATCATTGTAGGTCTGAATTAAAACTAGAGGGCTTAACAGACTCAAGTTTTTTAGACAGACCAAGACGACAGAAAATCCACTTTAAGATAAAGCGTTACCTTGAAAGGTGGTGCAGTGAATTAGAAAGGTTCCAAACAGCAAAGAGTTGTTGGTTTAGTGATAAGGACAAAGTATATAGCTATCAATGAAGCTGCAAGTTGATTGTTTGGATGAAAAGTTCATTACAGAACTAGGAATAGTTCCTAAGTCTCATCTTGGATCTAAACATGTGTTGTGGCACTTTCATTTGATTATAAGAATCATTGAAAGATGGGAAATCACTATAGAGATAGTGGACTCTCAATAATAACATTACATATCCATTAACTAAAGCTTATCCAACAGCAGGATAATCGTCACTTAGAGAAGAAGAGTATGAGATACCATGACGATTGACTTTAGTGCAAGTGGGAGATTGAAAGTAGTATGCACACAAGCTAATCATGTTTGATGATAAAGCATATACTTTGTAACAATTTTATTCATTTATTAATAAAAAGTATTATTTATTAAAGGCTTTTAATTATCTACATGATGCTGTTTTATAATATGTGATAAACCCATAATTTTAAGCAATGCTTTTAGAATAATGATGATGATCATTCTAATGAGATCTAAATTCTTAGAAAGCTTAAAACTAAAATAGTTCCCAATCGTTGGATTACTAAGTTGGGGATTAGTAAATCTGGATAGATTGGTACATACGTTGTTTGCTCATTGGATGAGGATGATTGATCTCATGATCATTTGTGCGGAGTGTAAGACCCCGAAAATTTTTTAAATAAAAAGGAATTTCCTTTATTTGTTTTTTTAAATAGTAAGGGTGAATTTGATTAATGCGGTTAGTTATGGGTAAAATGCGCAAATATTTTAAATAAGCAGATGGTTATAAAATATTCATTGTTGTCAGGGAATATTCGTTTGGTCGTGGAATATTCTTGCTGTCGGGGAATATTCGTACGACGGCGCAGTCTTTTGTGGGCCCCATAACGGAAAGCGATTGGATGAAGAAAACGACAAGTATAAGTTGTTTATAAAAAACGGCGTAGTTGTTACCATTAACACTGTTGGAATACCCGGTAAGTAAAGTAAAATAATACGCGTTGTTGAACAGTAGCACACGGTATTGCACCAATTATTGATTCTTACGTAAGAAGGCACTACTAAATAATTGTTACAGTAATTACTGTTCAGTATTTTTTTTTATTGATTTAATAATTGTTGAGTTGATATTTTATATTGCTGTTGTTTCAATAATTGTCATTACACAGTATTTTTCATTATCGAAGCAATAATTCATATTATTTGTGAATAATTAATTATTGATTCATATGAGGATGAAAATATTGATTTTATGTGGATATAGATGGAAAAAAATTTTATAGTGACAATTGTTGAAAATTGAAATTTTATCTTTTTCTGATAAAATAATTCATTTAAATATATTATTATATTTTAATAATAAAACAATGATGATATTTTTACGATGAATGTGGGATATATGAGTATACGAGGAGGAAGTGTATTTTTGTTGCAATAAATATTTAAAGCATGTTTTATGTGTCGGTGGACCCCATTTATTGACTGAAATTTGATTATAGCCTGCAAAATCGCTTGTTTGTGGATTTCGGTCAATTTCTGTTTGGAATTTGGAAAAACTTCCTTCTGCAAAGTTGTAGATAATGGTATTTCCTATAAAAACTCGCGAGATTCGAATTTTCTGGCAAAAAGGCTATTTATTATGAATTATTGAAGTTCCGAAGCTCCGAAATAATTGATTTTTGGAAGTTTAAAATATTTAAAGAATGAAAAACGTTTTTTTGTTTGTGGGCAGCCTAGCATGTGATGAAAATGCTGAATTCAAAATCTAGAGAGTGTGCGTAGAGAGTTTGTTATATATATTATTATTATATTAAATTTTCTGCTTTGGTGTTCTAAGCAATTTCCTATAAATAGGGTGTTTAGGTTAGAATTGAAAATCACACCAGAAACTGAAGTTTTCTCTCTCTATATTATCGAGCGTATTCTTATGAGTATTTTGAGTATACTTTGAGTATTGCTATACGGTGCAAGTTCAAGTCATAGCCTATATCCGGTGTTTCAACTAGAAGTACTGTCTTTCGAGGTAAGGGATGTTATTTTCTTCTCAAATGATATTATTTCTTCAATATCATTATGCTGAAATATTGGTTGGAAATTTTTATCAAATTTGGAACTTTTTCATGTCGGAGTTACTATTCATGAGTTACTATTCACGAGTTACTATTCACGAGTTACTATTCACGAGTACTATTCACAAAACGTGATGATGTTTTTTGTGAAATTTCTATCTTTTGGTGTCGGAGTTACTATTCACGAATACGGTATTATTCATCGAAAAATAAAATTTCTTCTTTTTGTCCAAAATATCTATTCTGGGTACTAGATTTGATTGTATCCATGTTTTGATCATTCTTAAATTTTACTTCAGTATGATTATTTATGAAGTATTTTTGAATTCGGATTATTTAGAGTACGAATCCTTAATACTTGTTATTTTGTTTCACTGGATTCGTTTCCTTTAAAATATTTTTCATCATCCTCAGTCCTAAATGATGGTGTTACTGAATATCTTTGGCCTGTAGTGCAAAGATGAATGATTTCTTGATGAATATCGTTGGCCCGTAGTGCAAAGATGAACAGGTGTTTAAATGAACATGACCAACTGATGAATATCTTTGGCCTGTAGTGCAAAGATGAATATTTGATTTGATTTGAGATATATATTGATTGATGTTACAGGGATAAAATATTGATGATGGACTTTTAAATTCATAGATGTTAGTAGATTTCATTCTCTACTTAACTCCTCTAATGAATTATTGTTTCCGCTGCAGTTGTTGATCTAAAACTTGTTGTCTATTGTATTCTATCAGATTTTTCCCTGTTGAAGACTAAGGATAATTTGTTGTACATTATCTTAGTCATAATATTCTTTACTGGGCTAGTTGAGCTCACCTTTTTTCTTGTTGTTCTATTTTTCTTCTCAGGAGACGAAAATGTAGCGAGTACGAGTCGGGGGTTGTAATGATGGTTCTAGAGAGAGTTGTTTAGTAGTCCTCACCATTTTTGTAAAATGATGTATCAATAATTATGATGGGGATTTATTTGCGTGTGGATGTTGTCTAGATGGCAATATCTGTATTTAAACTCGCAGTTTATATGTTGTAATAATAAAGTTGTAGTTATTTCTATACCATATATTTGGCGACTCAGAATGGGTTGGTTGGAATGGACCTATTTTGGGGGCGTCACAGTTGGTATCATAGCTTAGGGATATGAGCTCTGGCGGAGATCGGGGAATAGAACTAGGAGGGGAGAGACGAGTAAATCCTTCGCTAGTGTGTCCTACCTAAGCTTATTTGTTGGTCGGTCATAATATAGGGGTATTATGTGATTTGTTAATTTGTTTAATTAACCCTTGTTTTATGACAGTATTTGAGAATGTCGACTGAGAATGTTAACAGTGGAGTAAATGAGACCGTAGAGACGCCTGTACTCACCAATGAGGAAAACGTGCAACAGGCTGACAATATACCTCCTGTGAACAACACCACTGAGCAGACGATGAACGACGGGATGTTTAGGAGCTTTTTGCAGTTCATGCAAAACCAGACGAGGGAGACTCGTGTTCAAAATACAAGAGGAAATGATAGCAATTCACGGGTGGTCACAGCCAAGCAGTTCAAAGAGTTGGGACCACCAGAATTTAAGGGAAAGCCCGATCCGATCATGGCGGAAACACGGGTCAAGCAAATTACCAAAATATTCGATGTCTTGGGATGCACGGAGGAACAGAAGGTTCCATTTGCCACCTTTATGTTCCGTGGTGAGGCAGACTACTGGTGGGAGTCTGTGAAGCGTACACATCCAGCCGCAATCAGCATGTCATGGGAGATGTTTCAGAAACTTTTCAACGAAAAATACTTTCCTGAAAGTATTCGCCATATGAAGGAAGTGGAGTTTATTAGACTAGAGCAGAATAACATGACGGTGTCCCAGTACAAGGCGAAATTCGCGGAGTTATCCAGGTTTGCACCTCATTTGGTGGAGAATGAGGAACGTATGACGCGGATGTTTCTGAGAGGTTTGAAACCCGGCATACGTCAGTATCTCATTTCTCATAAATTTTCTATCTATTCAGATGTTGTCAACAAGGCTCAGTTGTTAGAGCGAGATAACGAGTACGTTCAACCGAGGGACCATAACCAGGATCATACCGAAGATAGCAGTCATCAGAATAACGATAACCAGCGGAGAAAGAAGAATATGGAAAAAGGCGGTAACCACTCTGATGGTAATCGTGGCCATGAAAATAGAAAAAGCGAGTCGGGAGGAGATTTTAAAAAGAGGAGATTCAACAACGACCATGTGAAGACGTCAGTACCAGCAGCAACTAGTTCCAAGGGAGGAGAAAGACCACCGGTCGTATATTACAAATGCGGGAAAGAGGGACATATCAGCCCAAACTGCCCACAACAGTTTAAGGTATGCTATAATTGTGGAAAGGAAGGACATATCGCTCGAGAGTGTACGGTAGCGAAACCAATTCCAGCGGGGATGGTGATTCAAAAGGCTGTCCCAGAAAAGTCAAAGTCAACGGTTCCTGGAAGAGCGTTTGTCGTGACCGGTCAAAATGCGAGGAACCCGAACGAAGTTAGCACGGGTTAGTTAATTATAATTCTTGCGAAGTTTATACCTTACTAGATACCGGTTCTACCCATTCTTTTATCTCTCTTGCTTGCGCTCAACCTTTGAACTTGACTACGGAGAAATTAGACTTTGACCTATCTGTGGAGACTCCGTTAGGAGAAACTTTCATTACATCCGTTGTTTAGAAATCTTGCTTAATTCAAGTTGGCACTATCACATTACATGTTAACCTTATTTCTATAGAGATATTTGCTTTTGATGTGATTTTAAGGTTAATTACTCATCATGCCAAAATTAATTGCTTTTGTAAGGTTGTTAGTTTTCATATTCCTAAGCAACCTGATATTTGAATTCAAGCAACCAAACCATTGAAGTCAAACTCTTTCATATTAAATTATAAAGCCATTTGTTTATTGAAAAACGAATGTCAAGCTTTCTTAGTCATGTTATGGACTTGAACAAAAATACGTCAGATTTGAATGATATTTCTGTTGTTAGTAAATTTCCTGATGTATTTCCTGAAGAATTTCTTGGCTTACTCCCAGAGCGTGATATTAAATTTTGTATCGACTTTGAATCCGGTACAAAACCCATTTCTAAAATCTCATATCGAATGGCTCCTATTGAACTTCAGGAGTTAAAAACCCAACTGTAGAAGTTGATACCCGAGCCTTTATCTGGTGACTTCTTTTGTGGAATGCACCGAAGCCAGACTCTCCGTAGAGGACACCATATTCGTACGGTAGTACACTGATAGGTGTTATTGTGACGTGTTATCCATGATTGGGATATGAGTCACAGTTGAGAGCAACCTAAGTCAGTAATCGAAATACGTAGCTTTCTAGGCTTAGTTGATTATTATCGGAGATTCGTTGAAGGATATTCTCGAATCGCTATTCCATTAACGCAGCTGACTCGTAGAGATACAAAATTCGAATGGAGCAAGGAATGTGGGAAGAGCTTCGAAGAACTCAAGAGGAGACTCATTTCGGCACATGTTCTGATCATACCGTCTTAGAAAAGCGAACGTGGTAGCTGACGTGTTGAGTAGAAGATCGTATACAAGTACGAGTACGATATTGTCAAAGACTCATTTCGTATAATTTACAAATAATAGAGATGGAGATGAAAACTCTAGGTACCCACGTGATGATATACGAGTATAATCGACTTTAATCGATAAAGTTAAAGCTGTTCAAGCTACACACTGGAGCTGATGAATTTGAAGAAGGAGGTGCAAGAAGTTGTTATTTCAAAAGAGAGAATTGGCGAAGTGAGCAAAGCTCAAACTTTCGATTTATTAATCCATTTGAAATTCTCGATCGAATTGGAACTGTGGCCTATAGACTCGTTTTACCGCCAAGTATGACGCGTGTTCATAACGTTTTTTCACGTATCGATGTTACGTAAATATGTGGACGACCCGAACCACATTATTGAGTTAGAACCAGACGAAATAGCCGAAGACTTAACGTATGAGGAGGTACCTGTCAAGATCTTGGATAGGAAAGAACATGTCCTATGTACCGAGGTTATACCACAAGTTAAAGTTTTGTGGAGAAACAATGCTATTGAGGAAATGACCTGGGAGTTGGAAACGGAAATGAAAGCGAGGTATTCTTATCTTTTTGAAACACCAGTTACGTACGTCAATTTTGAGGACGAAATTTAATAAGGAGGGGAAGTTGTAAGACCCCAAAAATTTTTTAAATAAAAAGGAATTTCCTTTATTTATTTTTTTAAATAGTAAGGGTGAATTTGATTAATGCGGTTAGTTATGGGTAAAATGCGCAAATATTTTAAATAAGCAGGTAGTTATAAAATATTCATTGTTGTCGGAGAATATTCGTTTGGTCGTGGAATATTCTTGCTGTCGGGGAATATTCGTACGACGGCGCAGTCTTTTGTGGGCCCCATAACGGAAAGCGATTGGATGAAGAAAACGACAAGTATAAGTTGTTTATAAAAAATGGCGTAGTTGTTACCGTTAACACTGTTGGAATACCCGGTGGGTAAAGTAAAATAATACGCGTTGTTGAACAGTAGCACACGGTATTGCACCAATTATTGATTCTTACGTAAGAAGGCACTACTCATTAATTGTTACAGTAATTACTGTTCAGTATTTTTTTTATTGATTTAATAATTGTTGCGTTGATATTTTATATTGTTGTTGTTTCAATAATTGTCATTACACAGTATTTTTCATTATCGAAGCAATAATTCATATTATTTGTGAATAATTAATTATTGATTCATATGATGAGGAAAATATTGATTTTATGTGGATATAGATGGAGAAAATTTTTATAGTGACAATTGTTGAAAATTGAAATTTTATCTTTTTCTGATAAAATAATTCATTTAAATATATTATTATATTTTAATAATAAAACAATGATGATATTTTTACGATGAATGTGGGATATATGAGTATACGAGGAGGAAGAGTATTTTTGTTGCAATAAATATTTAAAGCATGTTTTATGTGTCGGTGGATCCCATTTATTGACTGAAATTTGATTATAGCCTGTAAAATCGCTTGTTTGTGGATTTCGATCAATTTCTGTTTGGAATTTGGAAAAACTTCTTTCTGCAAAGTTGTAGATAATGGAATTTCCTATAAAAACTCGCGCGATTCAAATTTTCTGGCAAAAGGGCTATTTATTATGAATTATTGAAGTTCCGAAGCTCCGAAATAATTGATTTTTGGAAGTTTAAAATATTTAAAGAATGAAAAACGTTTTTTTGTTTGTGGGCAGCCTAGCATGTGATGAAAATGCTGAATTCAAAATCTAGAGAGTGTGCGTAGAGAATTTGTTATATATATTATTATTATATTAAATTTTCTGCTTTGGTGTTCTAAGTAATTTCCTATAAATAGGGTGCTTAGGTTAGAATTGAAAATCACACCAGAAACTGAAGTTTTCTCTCTCTATATTATCGAGCGTATTCTTATGAGTATTTTGAGTATACTTTGAGTATTGCTATACGGTGCAAGTTCAAGTCATAGCCTATATCCGGTGTTTCAACTAGAAGTACTGTCTTTCGAGGTAAGGGATGTTATTTTCTTCTCAAATGATATTATTTCTTCAATATCATTATGCTGAAATGTTGGTTGGAAATTTTTATCAAATTTGGAACTTTTTCATGTCGGAGTTACTATTCATGAGTTACTATTCACGAGTTACTATTCACGAGTTACTATTCACGAGTACTATTCACGAAACGTGATGATGTTTTTTGTGAAATTTCTATCTTTTGGTGTCGGAGTTACTATTCACGAATACGGTATTATTCACCGAAAAATGAAATTTCTTCTTTTTGTCCAAAATATCTATTTTGGGTACTAGATTTGATTGTATCCATGTTTTGATCATTCTTGAATTTTACTTCAGTATGATTATTTATGAAGTATTTTTGAATTCGGATTGTTTAGAGTACGAATCCTTAATACTTGTTATTTTGTTTCACTGGATTCGTTTCCTTTAAAATATTTTTCATCATCCTCAGTCCTAAATGATGGTGTTACTGAATATCTTTGGCCTGTAGTGCAAAGATGAATGATTTCTTGATGAATATCGTTGGCCCGTAGTGCAAAGATGAACAGGTGTTTAAATGAACATGACCAACTGATGAATATCTTTGGCCTGTAGTGCAAAGATGAATATTTGATTTGATTTGAGATATATATTGATTGATGTTAAAGGGATAAAATATTGATGATGGACTTTTAAATTCATAGATGTTAGTAGATTTCATTCTCTACTTAACTCCTCTAATGAATTATTGTTTCCGCTGCAGTTGTTGATCTAAAACTTGTTGTCTATTGTATTCTATCAGATTTTTCCCTGTTGAAGACTAAGGATAATTTGTTGTACATTATCTTAGTCATAATATTCTTTACTGGGCTAGTTGAGCTCACCCTTTTTCTTGTTGTTCTATTTTTCTTCTCAGGAGACGAGAATGTAGCGAGTACGAGTCGGGGGTTGTAATGATGGTTCTAGAGAGAGTTGTTTAGTAGTCCTCACCATTTTTGTAAAATAATGTATCAATAATTATGATGGGGATTTATTTGCGTGTGGATGTTGTCTAGATGGCAATATCTGTATTTAAACTCGCAATTTATATGTTGTAATAATAAAGTTGTAGTTATTTCTGTACCATATATTTGGCGACTCAGAATGGGTTGGATGGAATGGACCTATTTTGGGGGCGTCACATGGAGACACTAAAGCAAGTATGTAGGTGCTTATTAGAGAGTAAGTTCACTGAACGTGGCTCGCTAAGGAATACCTAATGGAGTTTTACTTACCTGTCAATAGGAATTCCTGTAGTGATAGTAGTACAAGTGATTCTTGGACTTGAGATCATCATAGTATCTTGTGTATGATGAGTTATACAAACTTATTCCTTAAGACCCTTAGGGTATATCAAAGGGTATGCTTGGGTATAATAAGTTGAACACAGAGATAACGTATGATCAATAAAGAATCTACCACTTCTAGTAAAAGAAGAGAAATGTCCTATGTGATTCGATAAATGACAACACAGTAGTCCTTGGCCAAGGCAAAATGAAATTAGAAAGGAGCTTCTAATTTGCATTATTTAGATTTGTGCATTTAAGAGTCGAAATACAAATAATTAAATAAAATAAGACTTGACAGTAATTCCATGTCTTATATTTAATTGGGACATTGTATGGTGGAAGGATTGAATTGTACGGTAATTATTTACTCAAAAGTTCTTTTATGATTAATGTTGAAATCTATATTATCTGAAAAGTCTTTGATCGCTAGGGAGGCTTATCCCTATTGTAGAATAAATATTATTTATTTAAATAAATTATTAGTTTAATTTATTTATTTAAATAAGATTAGAATTGTTCTAATTGATTTATTCACAACCGGTTTAATATGGAGAACCTAAAGGGTCACACCATAAAAGGAAGAATAATTATTTAAGAAGTTAATGACATAATCGTAATAATAAGTTAAGTATATTTAATTTAATCTATGGTGATAGAATAAATTAAATAGTTTAATATTTATTATTTAATATTTTGGAAATATTAAATATAAATTAATAAGAGGAGTCTTATTATTATTATTACTGTTATTATTATTTAATTCCTATAGGAGTTTGGGAATTAATTAATAAAAATACTCTCAAATATCCTAATAGGATTAGGAGGTAAATTAATTAAAAGAGTTTAATTAATTATTCCTAATAAGATTGAGAACCTAATTAATTAAAGGAATTTAATTAATTAAATAAAACCCAATTTCTTTATTGTTAAGGAGGGGTTGCCCACATGTATAAATAAGAGGAGTCTTATTATGGGTGAGGGTTTGGCACTTTCACAACACGTAAATACGTTATTCCAATTGTTGGAGAGTACGCTCCTTTTCTATAGGGATAGAAAAACTAGGGTTTTGCCAAATACTCATCTTCTTAAATTCTTCTTCTTCCTTGGTGGATCACCTCTAGAGGCCAAACACTTGGGTGGCTAACGTTGATCAAAGGAAGGAACCAAACCCGGTGGATTCAAGTTGAACGCGAAAAGGATTGAAGGTGAACTTATACCTGAGGAAGCTTGGATCTTCAAGGGTATGATTCTTTTTTTCTTCATCTTTTCGTTTAATTAATAATTGTGCATAAAGGATGATCCGGATATATGGTTTGTAAAAATTTTAAACTCTAATTTTACACGTTTCCGCTTATTTTGTGCAATTTGATTGCGTTCATGAATATTACAAACCTAACCAGATTCCATTTGGGTGATTATATGTGGTTGAAGAAATCAAGTTTTGAAATTAGGACCTAAGATATTACTTAAATTATGGGGGGTGCAAGGGCTGGGGTTTGGAAAGCCATGGGCCGGCTTTGTCTCCTTTAGATTATTCTATTGCTTACACTTGGAAAAGTCCTCTTTAAATACAAGGGTCAACAAGCTATAACCGAAATTGAAAGGAGGTATATTTGATAAACAACACTTGATTGTGAATTTGTTTACCCTTTTCCATGAGCAGCTACAATGGGTTTTGGTCGGGGTTTTATATGAAAATTGGAAATATGATCATCATATGACTTTAGTTATTTCAGTGTATTTTAAGTAGAATGAAAATTTGATGATGTTGAGATATTTTGAGTTTTAACTGCTTTTTAACTTCAGAAAGTTTTGTCAAGGAATGTAGGCCATAATAATAATAATTATTATATCTTTAATTTTTATAATTAAGTATTATTAATTTATTTGTAATTATTAGGCCTTATTTCAAAGGTTCAATATATTTAAAACCTAATAGACTAAAAGGATGAAGTCAGTTTTTCTGGACAAATCACAGTTGCATTGTTGAACTATGGTGTACAAAATTGTTTATTGTTCCACAAAAACGTAAGTTATCCGTGTTGTTTCATCTATTTCATTTTATTTGTAGGTTAGCATAATATTATCCAAATCCTAACCAGTTCAAATCTGCCACAAGGTGAAATTAGCAAGACTCTAGAAAAAAAAAAGGTACATATCTGTTCTATTTATACAACTTCACATTAAGAGCAATAGGGAGTAAATTTCTGTTTGTCCATGTGTAAATATAATGGATGACATGAACCATGAAATAAGGAGTTGCGGGGATAATGTAGAAATGGATTTGGAAAAAGAAAGGGATGGGGAAGACTCGAGTGCAGAGGGGTTGAATGTGAACAATACTAATATTGTTGTATAGTACTATCCTCATGTAGCTGATGAGTTTAGGCCTAAGCTTGGTCAAGAATTTCAAACATTAGATGATATTCACACTTTTTACAATACATATGCAATGCATGCTGGTATTAGTGTACGAAAGTTTAATGAGAAAAAAAGGGCGGGTAGCGATGAGATTTGTAGGAAGGAGCTAGTATGTGTGTTCTAAGCACGGAAATGACAAACTATTTGCCGATATGGTTGTAAAAGAAAACATGAATCTACAAAAAAAGGTTGTAGTGCAAGAATTATAGTGGTAAAAAGATATGACTTATATGTAATTACTAAAATTGACGAGGGTTGTAAGACCCCAACTTTTATGAATAAATAATAATTTTCTCAAAATATATTTTTGAATATTATGGTGTGAATTTGATATAATGTTATAGTTGTGGGTAATATTTACAAATTTTTCAAAGTAAGCAAGTGGTTACATAATATTCGATTGGTCGGGGAATATTCATTTTAACAGGGAATATTCGTACTACAACACAATCATTAGTGGACCCCACAACGGAAGTATTGTCGTAAAACGACAGAATTATCTTTTTATAAAAATAACGACGGAAGTGTTACCGTTAAAACTGTTGAACTACTCGATAGTAAAAGTACAGTAATACGCGTGGTTGCATAATAGCACACGGTATTGATTATTGATGCTTACGTGAGAAGTCACTCAGTTATACTCAATTATTGCTACAGTAATTGTTGCATCATATCTCTCATATTATTGATTCAATTATTGTCACAATATCATCCGCATAATATGATATATTATTAAATCAATAATTGAGACGACAAAGTTATTCATATTATTAAATTACAATATTTACAATGTCTAGAAGTTCTGTCAAGGAGAGGTTTGGTCATCTAATTGCACGCCAATAAGGAGAAATCCTTATCGAAAAGCCCCCTCTTTCCTGAGAACGACCTGATTGTTAAATATTGTGAGTTATAATATTAATGATGAATAAGTTCGTGTTGATTAAAGATGAAATTGATAATTCCATTGTGTTGGAATTATTAGTGTTAGTGGAAATCGACATTTATTTCGATATTAATTGATGTCTGGAAGTTATACTGACCAATCGGGTAATTAATCGGATAAATGAGCAATTAATTGCTATTAATTCACATGATTATAACTATTTATTCACATGTGTGTACTATTGATTCATATTCATTTACTATTAGGGGAGTTGGTGCAAGATTGATAATACTTGCATGATTAAGTTAAAAATAGAGGTATAGATGGAGGTAATATACTGTAATTCATATTTTCGCATGTCTAGAACGAGGGGTGTAAACAGATATATACGGATTCGGATACAATAGTATCCGTATCCGTTTATTTGCGGATACTTTTAAACCGAATACGGATAATATCTATTTTTTTCCCGAATACGAATAATATCCTCTTTTTTCTGAATACGGATGCAGACGGATACGAATTTTTCGGTTACCATTTACAGCCTATAACTAGAATAAAAAAAATAATGAATTTTAAAATATAATTTATTAATGAATGAATGTTAATTTATTTATTTTTAATAAATATTTAAATACAATATTAATGTTCTAAATTAAAATTCAAATAAGTTTTCATCATTTTTGAAATCCTAGATTTCAAAATGAATGCTCTACTTATTAATATTTAGATATGTCTATATATTTTATGTGTGTGGAGTAATACTATAGTGTGTACGAATATTTATAATTAGATTCAAAAGTTTACATTGAATATTTAATTATTTTTTCTCAAATACTTGATTAAAACTTTAATAATACTTTTATGAGAACTTTTATTTATAATTTATCCTCAATACATAGATTACAATTTACCTAGTTATAAAAAGTTTATTTTATTTCATTATATTTATGGAGAGTGTGAGTTATAATATATATGTGACAACTAGTTAATCTAACTTGATCTAAAATTTACTTTGTACTTACTTAAATATTTGGACTTCTAATTTTTAAATAATTGGACAAATGAAAGTGATAAATACTCTCTCCACCCAAAAATTCATAAATGTAAATTAACTATTCAACCCCTTCTAGATTAATTCGAACTTAACACATTTTAATAATAAAATTATATTGTTCATTGTTCTCGCTTCCCAATATTGCAAATAAGTTTTGAAAGTAAAAAACTTATAACAAGCTAATAACTATAGTTTTGTTCTTCTAGTATATAATTTTCTTGGTAATTGATACATTTTAGATATTTTAACTTTATAATAGTAAAAATCTATTAACTATACTTAAATCAATTTGTTTTAGTTTATTAATATTAGAATAAAAGTGTTATTTCCTACTTTTTAGAAGTGAAATAATATATTTTTAAAATAATTTTTGTATGATAGTGAAAACTAATTATTATACAAGGAATGCCAATTTAAAAAAATTATTTTGCTTATTATATAATATATATATATATATATATATATATATATATAAGTTATTTGGATACGAATTCCGGATACGGATCCGAATCCGGATATCCGCTATCTGCTGGATATATTTACGGTCGGATGTTAAACGAATACGAATACGCCTATATCCGTATTTGTATTTGTTTATTTGCGGATACCATTAAACAGAATACGGATATATTCATTTTTTTCGAATACGAATAATATCCGTTTTTTTCGAATACGGATGCGGACGAATACGAATTTTTCGATTACCATTTACAGCCCTATATAGAACTATTTATTTACATGATTTACTATTGAATCACATTATTTACTATTAGGGGAGGTGGTGCAAAAATGTGCAATTATCGAAACTATATTATCCTATAAATAAAAGCTCATTCTTCTTTCATTTCTCACCAATTCACTAAAGCTATAGAGCAATTATTATAGAGAGAAATTTTAGAGAGAAATAAGAAAAGAAGTCTGCTACTTCTCTACTCCAGTATCCAATTTCTTTCTAAGGTAAGTGGTATTATTTCTTTCGTATTCATGAATAGAGCTATTATTATTCCATTCCTTATTATTCTGTTAGAATAACTTGTCTATGCGAAGTACCGCATACATGGTGAAATTCTTCTTTTATTTCATTCTTTATTATTCTGTTGAAATATTCTGTCGGTGCATTTTACACATGACCTGGTTCCATTCTTTATTATTCTGTTGGAATATTCTTTCGGTGCATTTTACGCATGACCTGGTTCCATTATTTATTATTCTGTTGGAATAACCTATCTGTGCAGTCTATCACATGCATGGTGAATTCTTCTGTTATTCCATTCTTTATTATTCTGTTGGAATATCCCGTCGGTGCATTTTACGCATGACCTGATTCCATTATTTATTATTTTGTTAGAATAACTTGTATGTGCGGTCTATCGCATGCATGGTGAATTCTTCTGTTATTCAATTCTTTATTATTCTGTTAGAATAACCTATCTATGTGAATTACCACATGCATGGTGAATGATCCTTCGTATTCATTCCTTATTAAATTATGTAAATGATCTGTCTACGTGGATTACCGCATGGCGGGTGAAAATTCATTTGCAGTTTCATATATTCTATGATACTCATTTGGTTAAAGTTTTGGCTTCTATACTCCATGAAATTAGTGGACTATCCTTGATATTTGTGCTTCATCCAGTATCTTTTCATGGAAATATTCTTCGGAGCATTCTTGAATTTTACTCCACAAAGAAGTATCATGTTGACAATTTGAACATTATTGATTTCTGGATAAATTAAATTATAAACCTTTAAAATTTATCCTTGAACTTGTTTTATTGAATTATTGTGTCATTATCATCATCCTTATGCTTATATTGTGATTAAAGTCATCTTTAGCTTACGTGCATAGATGGACTTGGTATTATTATGACCAGGGATTATTCGGTATAGTCATGACCGTAATGTGACGAATGATGTGGTAAAAGTCTTCATTGGCCTGTAGTTCATTGGTGGACAGTTGTTGGTATGATTATGACCAGGGATTATTCGTTATAATCATGACCATTGATGATTACATGAATATCCTTGGCCGTGATGCAGGGATGATGTGGTTTATTTATTAAGCTGAGTCTCAGCGATAAAATTGGTGAAAATCTTTTTAAATCATAGAAGATAGTAGGTTTTATGCTCTACTTGACTCTTCTAATGGATTGCTTATTCCGCTGCAATTGTTGATCTAAAACTTGTTGTCTATTATATTCTGTCAGGTGTTATACTGTTGAAGGCTAAGGATAATTTATTCTGCATTATCTTAGTCATAATATTTCTTACTGGGCTAGTTGAGCTCACCCTTTCTTTCACTGTTCTCTTCAGGAAATGAGAATTTAGCCGGGACTAGTCGGGGAAAGGAGTGACGGTCCAGATGATAGCATTAGTAGTCCTCACTATTCTGTTAAATAGTGTGACAATAAATGTAATGAGGACTCCATTGAGTGTGGATATTGTCTAGATGACAATATTTGTATTAAAACTCACAACATGTGTTTTGTCGTATTTTACACGATAGTTGTATAATTAAGTTTTTATTTGTATTTTGTACCATGTAGTTGGCACTCAAGATGGGTGATGTATACCTGTTTTGGGGGCGTCACAAGGGTCATTGTCACCCATTGTCAACCCCACATAAGACGCATCTTTACGATCACACCGTAATGTGTCAACTGCCCAAAAATATTTGAGTCAGCAACTTGGCACGGTGACTATACCACAATACCAACAATACAATTTTCTTGCAGTGTAGGTGAGAGGGTTTGAAAATATTGGTTTCACACAACTAGATTTTTATATATAACTTTGAAAGAGACAAACGTAATGACTTAAAGGGAGTAAATATTTTTCTAACCATCATGGATGACGTTTTGGTCATATTGCCAAGGTTTTCCCAATAACATATGACAAGCATCTATTTTCACCACATCGCACCAAGCGTTATCAAAGTATTTCTTACGTGCCGATTAAAAAGGATACTAAAAATTTTCTATCAACAGTTACTTCACAACCTTTATTTAACCAGGACAACTTATATTGTTTTGGATGCAGATCTGTTTTCAAATTTAATTTTCGAACATCTTCTTCAGACACTACGTTTTTATAGCTGCCACTATCGATAATCATTTTACAAATCTTTTCTGTCATTGCACATGTAGTGTGGAAGATATTGGTCCTTAACCAATCATCTTCAAATTCTCCTTTAGGAGTAAGCAGACTCTTGCGAACGATTAGGGTCTCATGACCATCTCCATATAACACATCATCGTCACCGTACTCATCATATATAGGTTCGCCGAACTCCTCTGTCTCAACTAACACATCCTCTTCCATTAAGAGATTCTTTCCTTTCTAACTAGCAGGTTTTTGACACTCTGTTGCCCGATGGTCTGGTTCCCCACATCTAAAGCATTTAATATTTGGATTAAAATTACCTTGTGTTGGTTAGGGTGTAAGACGAAGTTGCTAAGGCTAACTCGACATGTTGGGTGGATTACTCCTCAACATTAGTCGTCTGTTTTGTTGTTGTTCTGCCTCTCGAGCCCGTTGGTAAGCTTCAGACACCGTCCACATCAAATGGAGACTGAGCACATCTTGTAACTGTTGTATTAGTCCTCCCAAATACCTTGCTACCAATTGTTCCTTTGTTTCGGATAGATCATTCTGTTCTATGAGCTGATAAAATTCTTTGGTATAGTCATCCACAGATCTAGTGCCTTGTCTTAACAAATGCAATCTCTTGAATAGAAATTGGGTGTATCCGAAGGGGAGAAAGTGACTCTGCATTTTTTCCTTCATCTTCTCCCATTTGGTGATTTTTATATTTCCTTGTCTCTCCCTTGAACGCCTCATTTGTTCCCACCATGCAGATGCTCGGCCCTTCTGTCTGATTGCAACAAATTTCACCTTAACGTTATTTGATACCTCCTTAAACTCGAAGATGCGCTTCACTTCGTTCATCCAATAGATGAATCCTTCTGATTGCAGCGTACCATAAAATTCTGGTAGCTCTACTTTAAAACCCAGATCACTACGACGATCATAATGGTCACGACGTTCTCATAGTTGTCTCCTATGGCGGTAAGGATTATCAAAACTTGATTCAAAATCATAGGATTCTTAATTCATCGTGTTTAAGGTGTGGGACTTCCTCCTCCGGAAACTGTCCACGTTGACCCAGATTTTGTGCTTCTAGGCGATGGGTTAGCTCTGTAACTTGTCTCTGTAAATCCTCAATCATCACATCCTGGACGTTACAATCACGGTACGGGACTTCCTCAGCCGGAATCTACTCTCTATGACCATGACCACCAACCATTAAAACCGATGAGTCTACTCCCAAAAAGATGCTTGAGCTTTGATACCAACTGACGCCAGGCAAAATAGTGATTATTCTGCGGACTGGTAAATAAATGAATTCACAAATAAAGGAACAAGAGATTCACCGAAAAACATAGAGAAACTCTCTCTAATGTGTAAATTTATATTTATCAAAATCAAAGTTATTCAATTCAACCTACAAGCCGGGTTTATATAGCTAACAAAACTTTTTGCCCAAATTATAACTTTCTGCCCAAGCTGCCCAAGATATAACAAAATTTCTAGATATTCGCAAAATCTTCCTAGAGATACGGAAACCATATCCTAATAAATGTTTTTCTATTAAAAGTTTTATTTCCTAATAAAACTCTACTAACATAAAAGATAATAGTAACTAATAATAATAAAGACCAATTTGTGCCGCTCTTCCGAAGTCAGTGATGCCACGAACTCCGAAGACAATCAATCTCCCGAAATCAAACCTCTAATCTGAAGTCGAAGGCGACGATGATAAGTTGAAGGTGTTAATGATCGTTATGCCTACTACGATCTTCCAACACATGATACTCCAAGGCTATCAACGTGCTATCTCGACATTTTCGATTTCGGATCCTCTTGCATAAATAATTATGAATCTTATAAAAATATCAATTTTTTCTCGTAAAATAACGTCTTTAATTTTTTTTCAAGAGGAAGGTACTTCTTACAACAACATGATCAAATAAATAAAGTATAATAACATTTTCAAAAGGAACACATCACATTGTTGAATCTCTAAGAAAATTCCGAAAATCTTATGGGGTCAAGTGTTTCTTTTCTACACTAGATCGCCCCGTCCCTGCATAATATACACATACAGTGTAGGTTTAACTGGACTAGGTAGGTGTGATTGCCGGCACTAAGTTTGTGGGTTACAAGATATTAACCAATAATTTTCTACTAAACTAATCAATGTTCTAGGTACTCTCTCCTCTCTTTTTTTCTCAATTCTTTTACATATACAAATACTAATAAGAAATTCATGACGTTTATCCGTACACGTGTCCATGGCTAGAAAATTGAATTTCTTTTACTCGATAAAGTTGTCCCAATTTTTTATATATCAAGTCGATTACTTTAATTTGATAGTCTTTATTACTTATCCTTTGTTATACAAAATGAAACTCATTCTTTTAAATCCGATAGATAATAAGCTTGAGACAATTACTTCATTCAATTGATTAATATGCTTAACCAACGTACTAACGTAAAATTGTACTATGAGTATATCACTTGTGAATATATATCGATGGTACCTAAATTTGCAATACTGCAAATTGTAATTTCATGATACAATACATTTTCCGTTAGTTTAATTTGCACTGTTTATTATATTTTAAAAGATATGATTTTATATTAATAATTATATTTTCAGAGTGAGATTTGTTAATTAGTAAAACTCAAGTACGAACACATAACATTAATTAATAACACTGGAGTTTTGCATTTTACTCTTTGAATATTATTACCTCTTAAAAAAAGAGACCAGAAAACGTGTATGGTCATAGCCATGACAATTGTTTTCTTGAGTTGGTACTATCTACCCAAGTAAACTACATTATAAATGTACACATTTCTACAATATTTTCATTCGCACATTCACGAATCTTAACTCTTTAGGATCTAACCTTTCTTTCAATTCATCTTCTTTAGCAAGCAAACCTTATTGAAAATAATCCTTTTTTGGTTTCTACTAGCTAGTATATATCCTTCCCTCTTTTTCCTTTAGAAATGGCAAATATAATTGAACCAAATATAGGACCATTTACTCGTACATGGTGTTCTTTGAAGGCCTTACCGGGAAAGTTATGGTCCAAGGTAGTGGAAATTGGTAAGGAGGCGAAGAAATTGGGACAAGAAGATCCAAGAAGAATAATTCATTCTTGTAAAGTAGGATTAGCCATAACCCTAGTTTCTTTGTTCTATTATTTTGAGCCTCTCTATGATGGGTTTGGTGTATCTGCAATGTGGGCTGTTATAACTGTTGTTGTAGTTTTCGAGTTTTCAGTCGGTAAGTTTTTACTATATATCATCGTCTTTCCAAACACTGTATCTTGAGTTTATCATTTTGTGAAAATATGGTACTTGTCTTTAATTACATTAATAACGTAAATCATTATCTTGTGATACGACTAATATTGCAAAAGTATATTCTTTGGATCAAATTTACACCAGTAATTTTACCTTAAAAAGAAATGTTTTGTAATAATATATAAAAAGTTGTAGTTTTCAAATTTTCAGTTGGTATGTTTTACAATAATAGTATACCATAATTTTGTTATATATAGTAGTATAATTAAATCTATATATATGTATGTATGGATATCATTTAATCTTTGAAGCTCTTGCATTTTAATTTTTTCAAATATTTTCAGGGGCAACTCTTGGAAAAGGTGTAAACAGGGGAATGGCAACACTTGTGGCTGGTTCATTAGGTGTTGGAGCTCATCGTTTTGCTGCTGCTTGGGGAGAAAGATTTGAGCCTATTATACTCGGGATATATGTATTCTTATTCGGTATATATCTATGATCATATCAACATTAATTCATGTATACTTTTTATATAAAAACATTAAAATATTATTATCATACCATGGGCAGAGAAACATTAAGTTCAGTCTCGAACCTTAAATATTGAAAACAAGGGATCCTGATTCTAAGTATCTAATACTTAAATAACAAATGCCATCAAAATATATACTTGTTATACAAATCCGACGTATATATATATACTCATCATCTAAACTCGTTCGTTTACCGGATATGATGAAGCTGCTGTAGTGACATTTGTGAGATTCTTTCCAAGAATGAAGGCAAGGTACGATTACGGGCTTGTTATATTCATTTTAACATTCTGCTTGATATCTGTATCGGGCTATCGCGACGATGAGGTCTTAGACATGGCTTGTACGAGACTGTCCACCATCCTCATCGGTGTTTCCACATCTGTGGTAATATGCATTTTCATTTGCCCGGCGTGGGCTGGCGATGATCTTCATAATCAGCTTGCTTCGAACATGGAAAAGCTAGCAACATTCCTTCAAGGTACGTACGTCTTGTAGAATATATGGCCTTCAATTTGAATGTGACAATAATTTCTTCAGTTTTCCTAGCTAGTAATTAATGTCAATTTAACCCTACCTTTCAAAATACATTTAGTTGTTCATTTTTTAATAAATTTATTATCTAATTCCAATGACCATTTGTAAGAATTTGAGTATGCTTTAAACAACAAAATGTATCTGTAGAATAAAGAATTATACAATTAAATTGATGGCTGACATCATCACAATGCATATAATTATATAAGGTCAACTTTCCATTTAATCTTTTTTGAGAGAGAAATAAATAATTAACCATGCATCCTCTAATATGTCACATGTGTAGGCTAGTTTAGCAAACATTTGAATCATATACTCTTCCAATAATGCGCTACACCAACAACTAAATTTAACAAAAAATTCAAGAAAATGACGTTTTAGTTTCTACTAAATGACAATTTCAACTCTCCCTCGATCTTATAAAATGAGTATAAATAATAAAAGAAATATTTTATGCATTCTATTAAATATTCTGCTTAATTCTTTTGTTGGTACGTATATTCCTTTCTTTGGTATATATGGTTCGAGTCTCTTTAAACTCACAAAATGACCCTACCCCATCCCTGTATATTGTAGCATAATACACTGCATACTTTTTCAAAAGTTTATATAAAAACTAAATTTTTAGTTAAGTATATGTTCTGACTACGGATAGACTGAACGATACATTTATCTCTTTAGCTTTCATGTCAATTTTGTGTAGTCTAAACTTATAAAAGTGACATATTATCTTTATAGACACAATTTTTAATTACTCTCTATGTTACATATTTTTTTTATTATTATTAACTTTTTAAAATTAACTTAATAGATTTTTAAATTCAAAATAAACATAGATTTTTTTTTAATTTTATTCAATGCATAATGTAAATTATCTAAAAAGTATTACTTATTATAAGTTTTATTGTTTTATAATTTTTAATGAGTCGTCTCAATTTTTAGAATGAAGATGTCACAAATTGACTTTCAAAAATAAATAATAATTCTATAATTTGAAACGAATATAGTATATATATGATACAATTTTTTTAATATTGTGCACGTTGTTTGATTTGTCTGATAAGTCGAATGGAAATTGTAAATTGATACACTATACAAATGCAAAGAAATATCTCACTTTAATAGTTGAAGTCATAAAGTACTTAAACTATGACATTGAATATAGAAAGCAAATTGAAGGAAAGAAGTGTCATTGATACTAACGAATATGAAAATGATATATAGTTAGTAATATTTTAATGATGTATTTGATATAATGGATCAAATTTATAATTTTATCCAATCTCATGTATTGATATACGCCGTAATTGTAATTCGACATAAAACTTTCATAATATGTTGCATCGCTCATATATATTCATTTTTCTTCCAAATATATAATACTTGGTAAAATGCATTCCATTTAATTACAGAATATGGAGCCGAATACTTTAAAACACCAGAGGGTGAACAAGGAAAACTTACGGAAAACAAAGCATTGCTGCAAGCGTATGAAAGTGTTCTTCATTCAAAAGGCACCGAAGAATCCTTGGTGAGTGAAAACTGCCATAACCCATAAGAATGCAGACAATCTTTTTTGAAATCCCAGTTAATATGGGGTTAATTTCTTTATTCCACAGGCAAACTTTGCAAAATGGGAGCCTCGCCATGGTTGGTTCAGATATCGACATCCTTGGGAACAATACCTAAAAGTTGGAGCGCTCATTCGACAATGTGCATACACAATTGAAGCCCTTAATGGTTACCTTAGCTCAGCAATCCAGGTACTATCTAGTCTATATCAAAGGCTTACATTACAAGACAAGTCATAGATGATTAATAACGGATTCTGATGTCAGACAGTTTAAAATTGATAGTTTATTTGGAAATTGTATTAGAAGATATTTTAAATTATCTTTGTTAAGTGTAACTTGTTTCTGTAGAACAGTTCAAATAAACCGCCCTATTTTAACTGTCTGGAATCCAAATCCATTGATAATTAACAGTCGCAACAAAAATAACAAAATGCCTAGCTACAATTAACATTTACTTGGTAAAGAAAATTTTGCTAATTTTTCAGACACCACACGAAATCCGAGCAAAAATTCAAGAATCATGCACAAAGATGAGCGCAGAATCTAGCTATGCGTTGAAGGAATTAGCAATGTCTATGAAAACAATGACTCGATCATCTACTGCAGATTCCCATATCCTAAAAGCAAAATTGGCGGCCGAAAAACTCAAGTCCTTACTGAAAACAAGCCTTTGGGAAGAAACTGACGTCCTACAAATAATCCCATCTGCTAGTGTAGCTTCATTACTTATTGATGTTGTTACATGCACCGCGAACATTGCTGAATCTGTGCATGAACTTTCTTGCCTCGTACGTTTTAAGGATCCTGATGATGTTTTTGTTACACCGGAAGTAATTCACCAGGGAAGAGTACATCAATCTCATAATCATACTGTTACTATTGGAGAGTAATATAATTTGATTGCCAGAAAATGGAGATAATCTATTAATTTTGCCAAGGTTTACAATAAATAAATGCTAGCGCAGATTAGTCCGTTGAGATACAAAGTAGTACAAGATCATATAGGGTGATTCGAGTAATATATATCAGCAAAATTTATTTAATTTGCTTGATTTCCCTTGGATGTATGACAATCTATATTCGGTTGGTGTCTTCGGGGTCAGAGTTCGGCTTCAGATGGCGTCATGGCTTCGACTGTGACGAACTTCTTCCGAAGAGGCATCATGACTTCGGAAGTCGATGAACTTTATTACTATTATTATTATTATTTAGTTCTTTATAGTAATAGTATTTTATTAGTTAGGAAATCTTTTATAATAAGTTGTTATTTGCTAAATATTTTATTTCCGTATTTTTAGGAAGTTTGTTAGGATATCTTTTCGTATCTCTACGAAGTTTGTTAGAATCTTTTTCATATTCATAGGAGGATTTTTATTTCCATATCTCTAGGAATATTCTAGAGTGACTTGGAGATAAAATTTTGTTAGCTATATATAAACTCGGCTTGTGGATTGAAAAGGGAGACTTTGATTTTGATAAATATAAATTTATGCATTAGAGAGAGTTTCTCTGTGTTTTTTTGGTGAATCTTTTGTTCCTTTATTTGTGAATTCATTTATGCCCGTAGGATAATTGTTATCCCGCCCGACGTCAATTGGTATCAAAGCACGAGCATCTTCCTGAGAATAGACTCATCGATTTTAATGGTTGGTGGTCGTGATCGTGGTTGTAGAGGGCAGATTCTGGCTAAGGAAGACCCGGACCAAGATCGTAACTTTCAAGACGCGATGATTGAGGATTTACAGAGACATGTTGCAGAGTTAACTAGGCGTCTTACGGCGCTGACTCGAGGTCGACGTGGATAGGTTCTGAAGGAGGAAGTTCCGAACCTTGATCATTATCGTGGACAGTTTCCGATTGAGAAAGTCCCACACCTTGAACACGATGAAGAATTATATGATTCTCGGAATCGAGTTATGATGAGGAATGGTATTATTCTAGTGGACAGTATCCGACCGAGGAACTCCCGGAATATTTTCCACACCTTGATTATGACGAGGAAGGGTATTATTCTCGTGAACAGTATCCGACCGAGGAAGTCCTGGAATATTTCTTGCACCTTGATCGTGTTAAGGAATTTTATAATTTTAATTCCGATTTTGATGAAGAACAGTTGGTTGAGGAAGAAGTATATGAGTATGGAGAATCTGTATATAACGGATATGTAGAAGAAGAAGAAATTTATGATGGATGTGCAGATGAAGAAGAAATTTATGAGGAATATGCAGATGAAGAAGAAATTTATGACGAATATGAAGATGAAGGAGAACCTTATGGAGAACCTGAGTATGACGAATATGATGATGGCGACGAAGAACATAATGGATCGTATGAAGATAGTCAGGAGACCCTGATCGTTCGCAAGAGTCTACCAAATCATAAAGGTGATTTCGAAGAGGATTAGTTAAGAACCAATATCTTTCAAACAACTTGCACCATAGAAAATAAGGTCTGCAAGCTAATCATTGACGGTGGCAGTTGTGAAAACATAGTGTCCGAAGAGGCTGTCAAGAAATTGTAGTTGAAAACGGATCAGCATCCTAAACCATATAAGTTGTTGTGGTTAAAAAAGGCAATGAAGTAAGAGTGGATAAAAAGTCCTTAGTGTCTTTTTCCATCGGCAATAAATATTTTGATAAAGCATTATATGATAAGGTGGCAATGGATGCATATCATCTATTGTTGGGCCGACCTTGGCAATATGACCAAAGTGTCATTCATGATGGTCGGAAGAATACGTATTCCCTTCGTTTTAAAAGAAATAAGGTTGTACTAGTGCCTCAGCGAGAAGAGGACAGTTCAACTCGAGGAGTTGGGAGTCTGAACCTATTATCCATGACTAAATTCCTAACAGAGGTCGATCGTGAAGGTGTGGTGTATGTCGTCCTACTTCCTTGTGGGAGCGGTTCGACAGCTAAAAGCACTGAAGTGTCAGCCGATGTACAGGAATTGCCCGAAAAGCTTCCATCATGACTATCGGCGATAAGGAACATTCAGCACCAGATATATCTTGTCCCAGGATCGAATCAAAAGGAAAATAT
Organism: Panax japonicus; assembly: GCA_020205505.1. Lineage (NCBI taxonomy): Eukaryota > Viridiplantae > Streptophyta > Magnoliopsida > Apiales > Araliaceae > Panax > Panax japonicus. Next base: position 94,681 of record JAINUV010000828.1, read on the forward strand.
TTCAGTTGCCAAAGTATCTTCTCGTACAGTTTCCATTTTATCTATGTCGAACTTGAGGACAAGTTCTTTCCAACATGGAGAGACTGATGTAGGAGGATTTCTGGGCAAAGATTGTGAGACCCCAGATTTTACGAATAAAGATTTAATTTTTTCAAATTTTTTTTTGAATATTATGGTGTGAATTTGAGATAATGTTATAGTTATGGGTTTTATTTATAAATTCTGCAAAGTATGCAAGTTGTTATAAAATATTTTTTTGGTCGAAGAATATTCTATTTGTCGGAGAATATTCGTACGACGGCATAATCATTGGTGGAACCCACAACGGAAGTACTGTGGTCGTAGTTAGAAGACGACAAAAATATTTTATGAAAATAACGGCGGAGGTTTTACCGTTAAAACTGTTGAACTACTCGGTAGTAAAAGTACAGTAATACGCGTGGTTGCATAGTAGCACACGATATTGATTATTGATACTTACGTAAGAAGTCATTCAGTTATACTCAATTATTGCTACAATAATTGCTACATTCATACTATTGATTCGATTATTGTCACAGTATCATCTGCATAATATGATATATTATTAGATCAATAATTGAGACGACAATGTTATTCATATTATTAAATTGTAATATTTACAATGTCTAGAAGTTCTATCAAGGAGAGGTTTGGTCACCTAATTGTGCGCCAATAGGGAGAAATCCTTATTGGAAAGCCCCCTCTTTCTTGGGAACGACCTGGTTGATAAATATTGTGAGTTATAATATTAATGATGAATGTTATTAAAATTGAAGGTGTGCTCGGAGTTGAATTTGGAGACGTGAACGTGATATTTGAGTCTGGAACGATGAAATTAGTAAAAATAGACTATAAACACAAAATTTTCCAATTTTTACTATTTGGTCAAAAAGTAAATAGTTGACTTTTTTGGGAAAAGTCAAACTTCAAAATTTCAAAATTTATATTTTTGATAAAAATAGTTTCATTGTGTTGGAATTATTTGTGTTAGTGAAAATCGACATTTATTACGATAAAAATTTATGTCTGGAGGTTATATTGACCAATCGGGTATTTAACCGGATAAATGAGCAATTGATTGCTATTATTTCATATGATTATAACTATTTGTTCACATGTGTGTACTATTGAATCACATTGTTATACTATTAGGGGAGTTGGTGCAAGATTGATGATACTTGCATGACTAAGTTAAAAATGAAGGTATAGATGGAGGTACTATACTGTAATTAATTTTTTCACATGTTTAGAACTATTGAGTCACATGATTTACTATTAGGGGAGGTGGTGCAAGTTTGATAATACTTGGATGACTGAATTAAAAATGAAAGAAAAGTTGGAAGTATTGTACTGTAATATTTTGAGCCCTAAAATGTGCAATTATCGAAACTATGTTTTCCTATAAATAGAAGCTCATTCTTCCTTCATTTCTCACCAATTCACTAAAGTTTTAGAGCCATTATTATAGAGAGAAATCTATAGAGAGAAAGAAGAAGAGAACTCTGCTCCCTCACTATTTCAGTATCCAGTCTTCTTTTGAGGTAAGGAATATTATTTGTTGTACCTGTAAGGGGTATTATTTTTTTCTTATTCATGAAGAGAACTTCTGTTATTTCATCCTTTATTATTATGTTGGAATAACCTGTTATGCAAAGTACCGCATACATGGTGAAATTCTTCTTTTATTCCATTCTTTATTATTATGTTGGAATAACCTGTTTATGCGAAGTACCGCATACATAGTGAAATTCTTTTATTATTCCGTATTTATTATTCTGTCAGAATATCCTGTCTGTGCGTTTTACGCCGGACCTGGTTCCATTATTTATTATTCCGCATTTATTATTCTGTCGGAATATCCTGTGTGTGCGTTTTACGTCGGATCTGGTTCCATTATTTATTATTCTGCATTTATTATTTTGTCAGAATATCATGTCTGTGCGTTTACGCCGGACCTGGTTCAATTATTTATTACTCTGTTGGGAATAACTTGTCTGTGCGGTCTCTATCGCATGTATGGTGAATCCTTCTGTTATTTCATTCTTTATTATTCTGTTAGAATAACCTGTCTATGTGGATTTTCCACATGCATGGTGAATGATCCTCTGTATTCATTCTTATTAAATTGTTGAAATGATCTGTCTAAGTGGATTACCGCATTGCGGACGAAAATCCATTTGCAGTTTCATATATTCTCTTATACTCAGTTGGTTAAAACTTTGACTTCTATACTCCATGAAATTAGTGGAATATCCTTGCTATTTGCGCTTCATCCAGTATCTTTTCATGGAAATATTCTTCTGAGCATTCTTAAATTTTACTCTATAAAAAAGTATCATGTTGACAATTTGGACGTTATTGGTTCCTAGTTAAATTAATTCGTGAACTTGTTTTTTTGAATTATTATGTCATTGTCATGATAAGTTATATTGGTTATTATGTGAAAACATGAAAGTTTCTTAGAAATCACAAAGGGTTGAAAATCAGATTTTGGTAAAAACGGAACACGAAATTCAATTGACCATATCTCCTGTTATATTTCGAATTTTTGAGTGTGGTCAAGTCCTAGAGTTAGATCTATGAGTTTTGTAGCTTATCCAAGTGGAATCACTGGAAAAGGTATTATAGATTTTCGTGTGGACTGATTTTAGCAAAGGAGGCAAAAGCTGCCAATTTCGAAAAAGCTACTGCCCATGTTTTTAAAAGGACTGTTTTGGCCACTTAATTTGTGAAAAAAATTCTGGCCTTTTGGGACATGAAAGTATATGGTATAAAGTACCTCATGTCCAAAAATGAGATCATTCTGACTTAAAATGAGCAAGTTATGACCATTTCAATATTTAGGTTTTTCCGACAAAAAATGCTATAAATGGAGTTCTATAACTCCGATGACCATGAAATTTAAACTGGAAGCTCACCTTAACATGTGTAAGATTCTGCCAAGATTTGGGAATTTTTAGAGTTAACCTTGAGGTAGCTAATTTCTTACGGAATTAATTAGAAATTGATTTTTGAAAAATAGTAAATGAATTTTAAAAATTCCGAGAAAAATATATGTTCATTATGGGACTATATTATGCTAAATCCTAGAAAATAAATATTTTTGGGACTGATTTGGTATTTTTTAAGAAAATAGTTTAGTTACGAACATATGAGTTAAATATGTTATGTGAAGTAACAAAGTTGAAAAATAGGATTTTATGGCTTGGAAATCCTATATAAGGTATATGTAGATTGTTGATAAGGGATTTGATTATTGGTGATGATATCTTATGAGTATGATATTTTTGAATGATTAAATGTATTATTTGATAAAGTGTAAATAATTAAACAAAATTGTTTATAAGTTTAAGAGGTGATTAAAATATTGTTATAATATTAACAATATTAGATTATGGGTTATTTAAGTGATGGATAATATTTGGACAAAATTAAAATCTTTAATATTTATTCTTGTTTTAGTTTGATTAATGCTTATATCATTGTCATCATCCTCATGCTTATATGGTGATGAAAGTTATCTTTGGCTTACATGCGAAGATGGACTGTTGATTATTGAATTGTATATCTTTGGCTTACGTGCAAATAAGCCAAAGATGGATTGTTGATTATTGATTTTATTGTTGTATATCTTTGGCTTACGTGCAGAGATGGACTTGGTATGATTATGACCAGGGATTATTCGGTATAGTCATGACCATTGATGATTTAATGAATATCCTTGGCCCGTAGTGCAGGGATGATTCGATGATGCAGTTTATTTTTTAAGCTAAGTCTCAGTGATAAGAATTGATGAAAACATTTTAAATCATAGAAGATAGTAGATTTTATTCTTTACTTTACACTTCTTATGAATTGTGTGACGCCCCAAAAATAGGTATACATCACCCATCTTGAGTCGCCAAATACATGGTACAAAATTCAAATACAAACTAATAATATAGCAGTCGTATAAAATACGACAAAATACATGCTGTGAGTTTAAATACAAATATTGTCTTCTAGACAATATGCATTCTCAAATAGAGTCCTCGTTACATTTATTATCACACTGTTTTACAGAATAGTGAGGACTACTAAGACACCATCTCGGACCATCACTCCGTTTCCCGACTAGTCCCAGCTACGTTCTCATTTCCTGAAGAGAGCAGTGAAAGAAAGGTGAGCTCAACTAGCCCAGTAAAAAATATTATGACTAAGATAATGCAGAATAAATTATCGTTAGCCTTCAACAGTGTTAAACTGATAAAATACAATAGACATCAAGTTTAACTGCAGCGGAATAAGCAATCCATTAAAAGAGTCAAGTAGAGAATAGAATCTACTATCTTATATGATTTAAAAAGTTTTTCATCACTTTTATCGCTGAGACTCAGCTCAATAAATAATCCACATCATTAAATCATCCCTGCACTACAGGCCAATGATATTTTTTAGTATTACGACCACGAATTATCCATGCACTACGAGCCAAAGATAATCGTGTTTTCATCAATGGTCCTGATCATGCCATAAAACAATTCATCTTTGCTCCCTTGGCCGAAGAGAATCCATAGCCATAATCATACCAAAAACTGTCCATCAATGCACTACGGGCCAATGAGGACTTTTACCACATCATTTGTAACATTACGGTCATGATTATACCGAATAATCCCTAATCATAATCATACCAAGTCCATCTATGCACTACAGGCCACAGATGACTTTCAACATAATATAAACATGAGGATGATGACAATGACATAAAAATTTAATAAAAAAAGTTCAAGAATTAATTTATCCAGGAACTAATAACGTCCAAATTGTCAACATGATACTTTTTTGTAGAGTAAAATTCAAGAATAATATTCATGCACCAAAAAAATAATTTGGACATAAAAGAATCAATTTTTTGTCGTGAATAGTACCCCGTGAATAGTACTTCAGGAATAGTACCTCGTGAATAGTACCCCGACATGAAAAGTACTCCAAATACCCGAGTGAATAATATTCGGGTGAATAGTAATTTCGGTGAATAGTAACCCATGAATAGTAACTCGTGAATAGTATTCTGGCATGAAAAGTGCCCCGAATACCCAAGTGAATAATATTCAGGTGAATAGTAATTTTGGTGAATAGTAACCCGTGAATAGTAATTCGTAACAGAAAATATCAAATAAAATGATATTTCATGACGAGTATAGAAGTCAAAACTTTAACCAACTGAGTATAATAAAGAATGGTATAACAAAAGAAATCACCAGGCATGCGGTACTTCGCATAGACAGGTTATCCCAACAGAATAATAAATAACGAAATCAGGTTAGGCGTAATACACACCGACAGGATATTCCAACAGAATAATAAAGAATGGAATAACAACAGAAATTACCATGCATGCGATACTTCGCATAGACAGGTTATTCTAACAGAATAATAAAGACAGAATAATAAAGACGGAACCAGGTCCGGTGTAAAACACACAGACAGGATATTCCAACAGAATAATAAAGACGGAATCAGGTCCGGTGTAAAACACACAGACAGGATATTCCAACAGAATAATAAAGACAAAATAATAGAAGAATGTCACCAAGTATAGGGTATTCCGCGTATACAGGTTATTCCAACAGAATAATAAAGAATGAAATAACAGAAGTTCTCTCCATGAATAAGAAAGAAATAATACCTCTTACGGGTACAACAAATAATATCCCTTACCGTATAAAGAAGAACTGAATAAAGAAGTAGTGAAGTAGCAGAATACTTTTCTTCTTTCTCTCTATAGTTTCTCTCTCTGGAGTTTCAATGAATTCATAAGAAATAATGAAGGAATAAGCTTCTATTTATAGAAGAATGGAATGAATAGTAACCAACCTATGAACGGTTCAGATTGATTTACTTTAATCGGACGGTCCATATTTAAAGCAAAATCTTTTAAATAAAATATAATATATTCTATTGTATATAAAAAGATTTTAACTATGCAGGCACTATACAAACACTATGCATAATAAAATATAATATATTCTATTTATAGAATAACTTTAATAAAGTATTCTGTTTTATATAAAAAGATTTTACTATGCAAAACACTATGCATAATAGAATATAATATATTATATTTATAAAATAACTTTAATAAAGTATTATGTTTTATATAAAAAGCTTTTCTGTTTTATTACATTAATAATACTAATAAAACAAAACTGAGTGACTTATCACATAAGCATTAATAATCAATACCGTGTGCTACTATGCAACCACACGTATTACTGTACTTTTACTACCGAGTAGTTCAACAGTATCAACGGTAAAACTTCTGTCGTTATTTTCAATAAAATATTTTTGTCATTTTCTCAATCCGACAATAATTCCATTGTGGGGTCCACCAATGATTGTGTCATCGTAAAAATATTCTCCGACACAAAGAATATTTCCCGACCAATCGAATATAATATGACAACTTGCACACTTTGCAAAATTTATAAATACTACCCACAACTATAACATTATATCAAATCCACACCATAATATTAAAAAAAATATTTCTAGAAATTTAAATCTTTATTTATAAAATTTTGGGTCTCATAATTTACTTATTCTGCTGCAGTTAAACTTGATGTCTATTGTATTTTATCAGTTTAACATTATTGAAGACTATTGATAATTTATTCTGCATTATCTTAGTCATAATATTTCTTACTGGGCTAGTTGAGCTCACCCTTTTACTTTCATTAATATTGTTCTCTTCAGGAAATGAGAACGTAGCAGGGACTAGTCGGGGAACGTAACATAATAAGCCCTAGGGTTTTATAATCTTGATGGACGATTTTGACCCTTAGTTATTCTATAAATAAAACAGTTAGGGTTTGGTCCCAATTGTCGTTTCAAGAATTTTATATACATACCTATATATCCATCATAAGATTGAGAGAGGCAATTGAAGACCTTCACCCTTAAGCGCAGCAGAAGCGTGATACATACAAGATGGCTTCTCTCAATTCATGTAAGTACTTAATATTATGATTATTTATTTTGATTTTATTCTATGCAATAACACGTTCATGTATTTGTATTATGTATCATGTATTTGGCGACTCAGAATAAGTGATGTATACCTATTTTGGGGGCGTCACAACAAATGACTTATAAATTGATTTCACAACTTATAAATCATTTCAGAACAGACTCTAAATACTTGTCACCTCTATTGTTAACCTATTCTTACTCTTACACCGAAAATATTTTCAGACAACCTAAGCGGTCAAGTATTCTTTTTGTGTAAATTCACATCCAAAGCCCATAGTTGAACTTGTGGACAAATTCGAGTTTTAACACAAACAATTTAGTGAAAAGGCACCTTCACTACCAAATGAAGAAAAAGAAAACAACATCCCTATCCCTTTTCCATCCCCATATTATTGTTATAATTTTATCACATTGAGATGCATATTCAATATACATTTTATAAAGGTTATATATATATATATATATATATATATATATATATATATATATATATACGGTCCAGATCAAGTGCATACTCCTTATCTTACTTATCTGTGCTCACCCCCCTTTAGCGACGGTTCGGTCATACAACCGTCGTCTATACTTTTAGCGAAGTAATATTTTGTAATATTTTCAAAGTCATCCATTTGTAATATTTTGTTTTCTCCACTTTTGGAAGGATAAAAAACGAAATGTCCTGCACTTTTTCCTTCCAGTAAAATTCCCTTGCCAGATCTAAGATGCAAGTTAGAGTTCTTAATACAACCAATTTTCCTTAAAAATTGAAATTTTCACAACTCAAATTATAAAGTACTTACTACACGTGTAAAATCCATATTAAAAGTCAACGAATATGCTTTAGAAAACAAAAGGTAAAAAACTAGTAATAATTACTACATGGTATATAAATATAGAGCACAAGAACAAATTTGAAGTTAAAAATGAATACCCATCTGCTTCCTTGTTTTCCCCACAAATAAATCTTTAGACTTGATAAAACCAGGGACAAGTCCAATAATTGTTGCAAATGGAAATTGAGCCACTGCATCTTGCCTTCCCAGTGAAACAATAGCAGTAGGTTTCTTTTTATTAGGCTCATAAGTTGCCATTTTGCCTTGTATTCCTCCTTTCATCAATAACTTTATGTTCTTGGCAACGACCAAAGCATGTTTTTGTGCCAGATATCCCTGCTTCATTTCCTGCATAAAAACAAAAACAAAAACATGGGTTGGCCACTAAATGCTATATTACTTCAACATTTATCCTGCTCCTAAGGAGTATAAATTTTAAGATCAGCTGCTAGTACAATTTTGAGCGATTTTTATGATTTGTTTTTGCAAATTCCCTAGTCTATATCAATGCAAAGCATATTTTGTTCTTGATTCCCTATAAACTAAAAGAAAGAATATACATAAAATACTAGACTTACCTCAACATTTGTTATATCACCAATGGCAAAGATATTCTCGCGACCCTTGATTCTCAGGTTCAAATCAACTTTTAACCTTCCAAACTCATCTAAGTTATCCCTCAATAGAGTCCCTTTTAGCCAATCCGAGCCCAATGGTTTCCCTATGCACAAGAAATGGCAATCTGCTTTAATAGTTTCCCCAGCTGAAGTTACATATTGTTTGCTTCCAACTGCACTATTCCTCAAATCCACATTCCGATTGAGTTTCACTTCCACTTTCTTTGATGTCAACCAATCTAGAGTCTTGTCGGAAGCTTTAGGTCCAAGGAATTCGAGTAATCTGGATCCATCGTGCACCAGAGTAACCTTCTTTTCAGGGAAATCAACTGCAATTTCTGCAGCAAGTTCAACACCGGTAGGGCCACCTCCAACAATCAATACAGAACGAGAAGCTTTTATTTTTTCATTATCTGCAAAGTTGAGATATCATTAATGCTATATATGTTTTGCAACTCATTACCAAGTTTCGGAATTGGATTTGAAAACACATTTGTGATTTCATTGAGTCGAAATTTAGTTAAAATATGGCACTCAATTCAAATTCAAGGCTTCAAAATATGTAGAAAATAATGGCATAGATGAGGACTTTATTCTTACCTAGTACTTTTGTACTTCAAACTTGTAATTCATAGTGCCCGTTTGGCGGAGTTGTGCAGTGTGATAAAACACGTATAGATGTAGAGTTTTCGACAAAAGTGCTTTTACAAGAAAGTTAAAATAGTGTCCGGTTACATAATTATAAAAGTGTTTTTAAAGACATTAATAGCAAAATTAAGATAATTGTGAAGTATGAGATTTTATTTCTTTTTAACAATCCAAGAATAATGTTTTATTTTGGATTTTTGCCAAAAGTGCTTCAGCCAAAATCACAAATTTTCGACTTTAGCTAAAAGTGCTTTTGAACCCAAATCTCTACTCTTTAAAGTGCTTTGGAGAATCACCAAACACCAGAACATTTTCATTTTTAATTTATAAGTGTTTTTAGTCCACCAAACAGGCAGTTAGAATGTTTTCCATACATGCAACTTCTTTAATGGCTTCAGCATTTCATATATAGGAATGTGAACAAGGTTTGGCATGCCAGTGCATTTTTTTTACCTGATTGGTATTGTTCAAGTCTCTCTGTTCTTGTTTCCGTAATTGGATCATTATGTCCAGTGGCAATGACTAGATAGTCGTAGGGAATCGAACGACCATTAGCAGTCAAGACATGGCCTTCTTTGATGTTGATGGCTGTGGATGTAACGAGCCAGCCATTACTTAGGTAATCTTTGTGGTGGATAACTGATCTCTCGGCGAATGATGGCTCTACCATTGCTCTCAGGCTTGCCCATGGAATCTCAAAATAGTCCTTCCTGAACTTAAATTTTCCATTAGATCAGAGAAAGTAACAAATCTCTACTTCTATTAATACCTTTCATAAGTTCCTAGCTAATTGGATGTAATTAACAGTTCCTAATTACAATGAGCATGTAGCTGAGTTCTCCATGTACAACTGGCCCTACATAAATCTTTACACTAAGAATTCTTTTGGTAGTACTCATTCTTTTCCTAAAAGAATATCGTTTAAGGTTAATTCACATAGATTAAGAAATATAATTTATGTCTATAGAAAATACTATACTACCCTTATTATAATTGTCTCAATCAATTATTAGCTTTGTAGATTCCAAAAGAGAGTATACCATTCAAACTCACCAAGAACGGATAGGTCTCGAGTTAATTTGCCGGATCTCAATATCAATCCAAACTCACCAATACCGGGTGTCAATATCAATCTAAACTCGCCAATAGCAGACGAGGAAGAAGGATTGCAAACATTTGAAGCAGCTATTGAACTTCAATATTGGTAATATTGAAAAAAGCATTCACTTCAATTACACAAAAATCTCATAAACCACAATTGAAAAAAGCATTCACATCAATTACACAAAAATCTTTAATACAAAGGTCACCCATCTCTCTTTTCTATCCTTACATATTCTGCCAAACCAAAAAAATAAAAGCTAACCTCGTGAGAACTTCTGACAAACCAAATAAAGACTCTCATGCCTCTTACTTAATAGAACATCGGAAAATACTTTTTTAACATGAATCGAAATATTACTTGAAGTTCTTCCTTTTTAAAAACTTGATATGCTTTTTCAGAAAATTTATTCAAATCGAAATTACGATCTGCAGGTAAATTCAAATCAAAATCATGAAAAATTTTCTTCTTCTTTGAGACAAATTTCTTCTTATCTTCTTCATCTATATTCATTGTTTATCAGAAGTGTCATGATTATATAAATAAGAAGCATTGGGAAGGGAAGGAATTTTGAAGGTCGTTTAAACAATCAAGAAGTTTTTTTTTTTTTTGAGGAAAACGATTATGAAAGCTTTAAATAGGCGAAAACTTTAAATAAGGGTAAAGTAGAGAAAAAATAGTTACTCTGTATTGATAAACTCAAAACGTCAAATATATCGAAACAAAAATTATTTCGTCAAACATCAATCTTTTAGGAACAGAGGGAGTACCAAATAATAAAGATTAGTTTGATAAAGTAAGTGATGAAATCGGTTTGTGATAGTTTATAGTTTCAATATATTCCGGTCCATTTGACTGTTTGATTAAAAATTAAAAATTTAAATAATAAAAAATCCAACTGCTCTTTCAAACTTACTAGTATAATTTTTGAACTCGAACTCTCTCGTCTATGCTGCAATTAGCATAGTGTCCACAAATGTCATCATTAAGTAAACTTTATAAAACAACTATAGTTTATAGTTTCAATATATTTAAGTCAATTTGATTGTATGATAAAAAATAAAATAAAAAATAAAAAAGTTCAACTTCCTTAAAAACTTACTAGTATACTTATTGAACTCAAACTCTCTCATCTATGCTGCAATTAGCATAGTGTCCACAAATGTCAGCAGTAGGAATGAAATGAAGGGTGTAATGATTCATTTCATTCCAGCTGAAATGAGTTATTAATTCATAAATTTGGGAAAAATATGAACTGTTCATTTCATTCCAATCACAATTAAACACAATTTTTTTTATTTCATAAGAATGAGTCATTCTATTTACACCTTCATTACTCCAATCCAAATGTTGGGAAAAGTATGCCACAAATAATCTATATCCCAGGAATTACTTTTCTGTCTTTGTGCAATTAAATATGAAATCAACAAAACCAATTATGAGACCAAAAATAACAAATAACCATCCACAAGCAAGACACCAAATTTACGTGGAAAACCCTCTAAAATTAAGAGGTAAAAATCACGGGTCAAACTCCGAATCTCCACTATATCACTAATAATGGGCTTACAATAATCCTCTCAAGTTTTATGCCCTAAAACTTGAGGTTACACAATAAATTGAGATAATACAAATTTACCTTTAATTAAGTTGAGAAACCTAATTAACTTCACCACCAAAAAACACCCCAAGCAATAAAGTCTTCAAGCTTTCAATTGAACGGAGATGATGGCGGATATTCACAAACAACAAACAGTAATTCTCTCAATTTATTCTTTTGGTATCTTCTTACCACCAAGCTTCTCTATCTCATGTATCAAATAAGACTCCCTCATAGCCTTATTTATAGTACTCTTCTTAATCCATTCCTATTATGGATTAGAAATAATTTATTCTCCTAATCAAATTAGGGATCACATCTCCTTGTCTTGGTAACCAACCACTCTAACAAGTAAATCATTTTTTAACTTGGATTCCTTTCATGTAATCTCCAATTCCAATATTGCTTCCATTAACCCAATTTCTAATTGGATTAATATCAAGTATATAAACTCATTCTTTTCTAACTTGGATTCTATCTCATAGGTGAGGACCCACACCCAACACCAAACGTAGCACAAGTAAGTAAACTCATAGATTTTTGCTTGCCAAATTCATTCACAACCGCTTTGTACCCTGGCTGCGAGCTATCACTTTCATTCTTCACTTTTGGTACCCATTTAAAGCGAAGAGCTTTTCTCTCGTGGTTCTCATGCAAGGCTTTTCTCCCATCTCGCACGGCTTTATACCACACCTTTTTCTGCCTAACTCCCCCATCTTCAACACCTCTCACATGCGCCCGCATCGTATAAAGAGTGTCTACCTTCTTACCTCTAGTCACCACTAGAGACCCTTTGATGAGCTTCCATTGACCTTCACCAAAGTAACTTTTATAACCATTCTCATCAAGCTTACCAGCAGAGATCAAATTAAAACGAATATCTGGAACATGTCTGACTTCTCTCAGTATCAACTTGCAACCACTGTTAGTTTCCAAACAAATATCTCCAATGCATATAATCTTGAATGCACTTCCGTTTTCCATCCGCACATGGCCAAAATCACCACTACTGTAGGATGTGAAGATTTCACCACGCGAAGTAGCATGGAACGAAGCACCCGAATCAATAATCCAATCATTAAAATGACACTTGGGTTTATCATCACAAACAATAGCTACATCAACATCGGATAGATACACAATCGAATCTTTATCCTCATCTTTTTCCTTAGACTGCTCCTTCTTTAAAAATCTGCACTCTCGTCTTATGTGACCCGGCTTCTGGCAGTGAAAGTAAATTACTTCTTTTCTATCTCTTGACCTTCCCCTGAATTTGTCATCTTCAGGAGAGTTTCTCCCTTTGTTTTTGCCCCTACTCTGTACGACAAAAACTTGTGACTCAGCGCTAATCACCATAGTATCTCTTCGCCTCTGTTCCTCGTTAAACAAACTATCCTTAACTGTATCCATAGTTAGATTGTCATTAGGAGCGGAGTTACTCAACGATACAACAAGCGTCTCCCAGCTATCAGGCAAAGAGCTCAACAACAACAAAACCTACATTTCATTGTCAATTACCATATTCATCGTACTCAACTGATTTATCAAACTCTAAAAATTACTCAAGTGTTCTGCAACGGAGTTTCCATCCTTGAATTTAGAATTCACAAGCTTCCTAATCAAAAAAGATTTATATTACGCCGACTTCCTTTCATACATGGACTCCAATTTCTGCCAGAGAGCATAGGCTTTAGTTTCTGTGACAACATGATGAAACACACTTTAATCAATCCACGATCTGATCAGACCAATAGTCTTCCTGTTCATCTTGTTCCACTGCTCGTCACTCTTGTTTGTGAGCTTAACTCCATCGTTCTCAAGTGGCTCGTATAAATCCTTGCAGTAAAGCAAATCCTCCATTCTTGGCTTCCAAATTGCATAATTTGTAGCCTTGATATTAATCATGCAACCTGTTGTCCAATCCTCCATTTAATTCGCACAAGAAAACCACAAAAAAATAACCAAACTTTGATACCACTGTTGGGAAAAGTATGTCACAAATAATCTATATCCCAGGAATTACTTTTCTGTCTTTGTGCAATTAAATATGAAATCAACAAAACCAATTATGAGAACAAAAATAACAAATAACCATCCACAAGCAAGACACCAAATTTACGTGGAAAACCCTCTAAAATTAAGAGGTAAAAACTACGGGTCAAACTTCGAATCTCCACTATATCACTAATAATGGGCTTACAATAATTCTCTCAAGTTTTATGCCCTAAAACTTGAGGTTACACAATAAATTGAGATAATACAAATTTACCTTTAATTAAGTTGAGAAACCTAATTAACTTCACCACCAAAAAACACCTCAAGCAATAAAGTCTTCAAGCTTTCAATTGAACGGAGATTATGGCGGATATCCACGAACAACAAACAGTAATTCTCTCAATTTATTCTTTTAGTATCTTTTTACCACCAAACTTATCTATCTCATGTATCAAATAAGACTCCCTCATAGCCTTATTTATAGTACTCTTCTTAATCCATTCCTATTATGGATTAGAAACAATTTATTCTCCTAATCAAATTAGGGATCACATCTCCTTGTCTTGGTCACCAACCACTCTAACAAGTAAATCATTTTTTAATTTGGATTCCTTTCATGTAATCTCCAATTCCAATATTGCTTCCATTAACCCAATTTCTAATTGGATTAATATCAAGTATATAAACTCATTTTTTTCTATCTTGGATTCTATCCCATGAGTGAGGACCCACACCCAACACCAAACGTAGCACAAGTAAGTAAACTTTATAAAACAACTATAAATATAGAAAAATCGTCAAACAACATTCTTAACTAATGCCCTGCTATCAATGTGAAGAGTACATAAAACCCAAAAAAATATAAGAAGAGCATGAAAGGGCAAAAATTGATTTAGCTCAGCTGAAAGATGATAAGTTGTAGTCTTGTATATATCAATTCATCAAATGCAGTACACATATTAATTAAAAGGGGTGAAAGGGGAAGCTTACGGATCAATGAGGGTAAGATGGGAATTGAATTGGAGTGATTTAGCCATGAAAGCTCCGGCAACTCCGCCACCAATCACCACCACCCTCTTCCCTCCTACTCCGCCCATTTCTTGTTTCCCCTCCATCCAATTTTTTCTCTATATAATGCTCTTACAAAATATTCTCTCAATACATGATATAGTTATATAAGAAGAAAATATGCATATATATATATATATATATATATATATATATATATATATATATATATATATATATATATATATATATATATCCATGGAGAGAGAATAGTCAGACAGAGAAATGGTCAGAGGTTTTGTTGTTAACAAGGAGAAGAAACCAAGAAGGGCATAAACTACAAGTGGGAATTGAATTATTTTTGGTGGGTAAATGGTAATGCTCTTTATTATTAAGCCATTTGTGTTTAAAAAAGAATCAATGTCAACCATGGGAAAGACATGGACTGCCAGTTCCAGGTTTAAAAAGTTGAGAAATATAGGCAGATGGGTGGCAATGACATCGATCATTATTCTATCGGGACTGATTTGGCTCAAACTTATTTAACGAATTGATCAAAATTTTATGTGTTTAAAGCATTAGAAAGTTAACGTAATTTAGAATTTTGTTTGTCTAGACATATTATTTTAAACGAGGTTTTTTTAGCTAATAAATATAGCATGTCAAGGAGGCTCAAATGTACTGTACTCCTACTCCCTCCTCAAATGTCAAGGAGGTTTATGTGTTGTGAGTTTGTTTCTTGAATTTTTTGGAAAGATTTGATTATAGGTTTTTTAATCACCAAGCATATCTGTGTATAGATTATTATTAATTCTTTAATTTCTTTTTTTCACGAATTTTATATCTGTGTATGTTTTTGTATTGAATTATTTGGTGTATGATATAATAGATTGTGAAGAACAAAATTTAATTGTGGTTTGGAATTTATGAAATTTAATGAATAGATGATGATGATGATGAAGAGTTTAAAGGTCTTTAGAAGATGATGAAGAGTTTAAAGGTCTTTAGAAGATGATGAAGATAAGAAAAACATAATTTTTTATTTATTTATAAAGTATTTATATAAAATTTATTAATGTTATATTAGTATTTAAATGTTTTTATACGATCAAATAAAATATATATACTGTCAACTATAATTATACGCACGTATGAATTTTTTACAAGGGTACGTTACGTATAGGGAGGATATTTATTATTATTACTTTGGGTAGCAGGAGCTAATATACAAAAGAATGCATTCTTCACAGGTCAGAATTCCATTTCCATGTCACAATAAATATTTATTTATTAAGGTTTACCCAGTATTTAAGTACTAATAATATAAATAAAATAATGGTGGCTGGTTGTAGCCCTCTTTTGTCTAACTAGCCCCAACCTCAAGTTTGTGGTGTGGTATTATCTTTCATATTTGACTCATAATATTTTTTTTATTTATATTTTTAACACTTATAATAATAAGGTTTGATGACATCCAAACCCCCACCAATTCAAAATCACAAATATTTGTATTTTAAGATGTAGTAACAATGAATTAAAATAAACTTATAATTATTAAGTATATACTCTGAAAAATATTTTGATAATAAATGATCAATAATACGGAGTACTCTGTCAATAATCCAAAGGTTTATGTAGTAATTTTTTAAAAAAGAAAAAGAAAAAAAGAGTAACTTAAATGACTATACATATACAACGGACGATTTTGTTGTGAAAATAATAAAAAAAATGACCGGGGATCATTTTGTAGATTTATTTATTATAATAAAAGTTTTATGATTTAATATAATTGTTCAATGGGGTCTGTTAATAATAATAATCTCTATCTATAATATTTTATGTGAAGATAATAAAATTTAAATTGAAAAACACATGGTGCCCTCTTACTTAAAATGAAAGGCTTTGTGGTGTTGAAGAAGGCATATGATGAGTTTAACCTACCCGATAAAGGACCACCATGTTATTGAGATTGCACCAGATCTTAACCATTAGTCCAACCATCAATAGTTACTATGTTGGGTGTGGGTCCTCACCCACGAGATAGAATCCAAGATAAAAAAAAATTGATTTTTTTTGTGAGCAAGTAAGTGGGTTTACTTGATATTAATCCAATTAGAAATTGGGTTAATAGAAACAATATTGGAATTGGAGATTCCATGAAAGTAATTCAAGTTGAAAAAGAATTTACTTGTTAGATTAGTTGGTGATCAAGACAAGGAGATGTGATCCCTAATTTGATTAGGAGAATAAATTGTTTCTAATCCATATTAGGAATGGATTAAGAATAGTACTATAAATAAGGCTATGAGGGAGTCTTATTTGAAATATGAGAGAAGCTTGGTAGCAAGAAGGTACCAAAAGAATAAATTGAGAGAATTACAGTTTGTTGTTCGTGGGTATCCGCCGCCATCTCTGTTCAATTGAAAGCTTGAAAACTTTATTACTTAGGGTGTTTTTGGGTGGTGAAGTTAATTAGTTTCTCAACCTAATTAAAGGTAAATTTGTACTATCTCAATTTATTGTGTAACCTCAAGTTTTATGGCATAAAACTTGAGAGGATTATATATTGTAAGCCTATTATTAGTGATATAGTGGAGATTCGGAGTTTGACCTGTGGTTTTTATCTCTTAATTTTAAAGGGTTTTACACGTAACCGACACCAAATTTACACGTAAATTTGGTGTCGGTTATTTTTATTTTTGTTCTCATAATTAGTTTTGTTGATTTCATATTTAATTGCACAAAGACGGAAAAGTAATTCCTGGGATATAGATTATTTTTGGCGTACTTTTCCCAACAGTAGTATCAGAGCTTGGTTATTTTTATGGTTTTCTTGTGCAAATTAAATGGAGGATTGGACAGCAGGTTGCATGATTAATCTCAAGGCTACAAATCCTGCAATTTGGAAGCCAAAAATGGAGGATTTGCTTTACTGTAAGGATTTGTACAAGCCACTTGAGAACGATGGAGTTAAGCCCACAAACAAGAGTGACGTGCAGTGGAACAAGATGAACAGGAAGACTATTGGTCTGATCAGATCGTGGATTGATCAAAGTGTGTTTCATCATGTTGCTACGAAAACTAAAGCCTATGATCTCTGGCATAAATTGGAGTCCATGTATGAAAGGAAAACGGCTCAAAATAAAGCTTTTTTGATTAGGAAGCTTGTGAATTCTAAATTCAATGATGGAAACTCTGTTGCAGAGCACTTGAGTGATTTTCAGAGTTTGATAAATCAGTTGAGTACGATAAAGATGGTCATTGACGATGAGATGCAGGCTTTGTTGTTGTTGAGCTCTTTGCCTGATAGCTGGGAGACGTTGGTTGTATCACTGAGTAACTCCGCTCCCAATGGTACGCTGACTATGGATACAGTCAAAGATAGTTTGTTTAATGAGGAACAGAGGCGAAGAGATACTATGGTGAATAGTGCTAAGTCACAAGTTTTTGTCGCACAGAGTAGGGGCAAAAATAAAAGGAGAAACTCTCCTGAATATGACAAATCCAGGGGAAGGTCAAGAGATAGAAAAGAACTAATTTGCTTTCACTGCCAAAAGCCGGGTCACATAAGACTAGAGTGCAGATTTTTAAAGAAGGAGCAGTTTAAGGAAAAATATGAGGA
Source organism: Panax japonicus (assembly GCA_020205505.1). Taxonomy (NCBI): domain Eukaryota; kingdom Viridiplantae; phylum Streptophyta; class Magnoliopsida; order Apiales; family Araliaceae; genus Panax; species Panax japonicus. The sequence goes on from JAINUV010000828.1 coordinate 113,138, forward strand.
TAAAGATTCGATTGTATATCTATCCGATGTTGATGTAGCTATTGTTTGTGATGATAAACCCAAGTGCCGTGTTAATGATTGAATTATTGATTCGGGTGCTTCGTTCCATGCTACTTCGCGTGGTGAAATCTTTACATCCTACAATAGTGGTGATTTTGGCCATGTGCGGAAGGGAAACGGAAGTGCATCTAAGATTATAGGCATTGGAGATATTTATTTGGAAACTAACAGTGGTTGCAGGTTGATGCTGAGAGAAGTCAAACATGTTCCGGATATTCGTTTTAATTTGATCTCTGCTGGTAAGCTTAATGAGAATGGTTATAAATGTTACTTTGGTGAAGGTATGGAAGCTCACCAAAGGGTGTCTAGTGGTGACTAGAGGTAAGAAGGTAGACATTCTTTATACGATGCGGGCGCATGTGAGAGGTGTTGAAGATGGGGGAGTTAGGCAGAAAAAGGTGTGGTACAAAGTCGTGCGAGATGAGAGAAAAGCCTTGCATGAGAACCACGAGAGAAAAACTCTTTGCTTTAAATGGATACCAAAAGTGAAGAAGGAAAGTGATAGCTCGCAGCCAGTGTACAAAACGGCTGTAAATGAATTTGGCAAGCAAAAATCTGTCAAGTTTGAATTAAATCCTCCTATTGAGAAGAACCGTGCCGATGAGACAAAGCAGGACATGAAGATAGTTGAAAATTCCAAGAATCTTGAGTTGAGCCAAGGCTTCGTTGGAATTAACTCCGAGTAAGGAGTTGTGGTTGGTGATCCCTCCTCTCATTGGTTCGGAGGGGGAGATTGTTGCGTGTGGGTCCTCACCCATGAGATAGAATCCAAGATAGAAAAGAATTGATTTTCTTTGTGAGCAAGTAAGTTGGTTTACTTGATATTAATTCAATTAGAAATTGGGTTAATGGAAGCAATATTGGAATTAGAGATTCCATGAAAGGAATCCAAGTTGAAAAATGATTTACTTGTTAGATTGGTTGGTGACCAAGACAAGGAGATGTGATCCCTAATTTGATTAGGAGAATAAATTATTTCTAATCCATATTAGGAATGGTTTAAGAAGATTACTATAAATAAGGCTATGAGGGAGTCTTATTTGAAATATGAGAGAAGCTTAGTAGCAAGAAGGTACTAAAAGAATAAATTGAGATAATTATAGTTTGTTGTTCGTGGGTATCCGCTGCCATCTCCGTTCAATTGAAAGCTTGAAGATTTTATTGTGACGCCCCCAAAATAGGTATACATCACCCATCTTGAGTCGCCAAATACATGGTACAAAATTCAAATACAAATTAATAATACAGCAGTCGTGTATAATACGACAAAATATATGTTGTGAGTTTAAATACAAATATTGTCTTCTAGACAATATCCATTCTCAAATAGAGTACTCGTTACATTTATTATCACACTATTTTACAGAATAGTGAGGACTACTAAGACACCATCTCGGACCACTACTCCGTTCCCCGACTAGTCCCAGCTACGTTCTCATTTCCTGAAGAGAACAGTGAAAGAAAGGGTGAGCTCAACTAGCCCACAAAAAATATTATGACTAAGATAATGCAGAATAAATTATCATTAGTCTCCAATAATGTTAAACTGATAAAATATAATAGACATCAAGTTTAACTACAGCGGATCAAGCAATCCATTAAAAGAGTCAAGTAGAGAATAAAATCTATTATCTTTTATGATTTAAAAAGTTTTTCATCACTTTTATCGCTGAGACTCAGCTTAATAAATAATTCACATCATCCATACACTACGACCAAAGATATTCATTAGGGTCACGACCACAAATTCCATGCACTACAGGCCAAGGATATTTATGTATTCATCAATGGTCATGATCATGACAACAACTGTCCATCAATGCACTACAGGCCAATGAGGACTTTTATCACATCATTTGTAACATTACGGTCATGATTACACCGAATAATCCCTGGTCATAATCATACCAAGTCCATCTATGCACTACAGGCCACAGATGACTTTCAAAATAATATAAACATGAGGATGATGACAATGATATAATAATTCAATAAAACAAGTTCACGAATTAATTTATTCAGGATCTAATAACGTCCAAATTGTCAACATGATACTTCTTTGTAGAGTAAAATTCAAGAATGCTCAGAAGAATATTTCCATGAAAAATACTAGATGAAGCACAAATATCAAGGATATTCCACTAATTTCATTGAGTATAGAAATCAAAATTTTAACCAACTGAGTATAATAACGAATGGAATAACAAAAGAAATCACCATGCATGCGGTACTTCGCATAGATAGGTTATTCCAACAGAATAATAATAACGGAACCAGGTCAGGTGAAATTCACACCGACAGGATGTTCCAACAGAATAATAAGTAATGGAACCAGGTCCGGTGTAAAACACACAGACAGGATATTCCAATAGAATAATAATAAAGACGAAACCAGGTCCGGTGTAAAACATACAGACAGGATTTTCCAACAGAATAATAAAGACAGAATAATAGAAGAATGTCACCAAGTATAGGGTAGCCCGCGTATAAGGTTATTCCAACAGAACAATAAAGAAATGAAATAACAGAAGTTCTCTTCTTGAATACAAAAAAATAATATCCCTTACCGTAAAAGAAACTGGATATAGGAAAAGAAAGGTAGCAGACTTCTCTTTTTCTTTCTCTCTAAAATTTTCTCTCTCTGGAGTTCAGTGAATTCGTAAGAAAATAATGAAGGAATGAGCTTCTATTTATAGAAAAATGAAATGCATAGTAACTAACTCATGAACGGTCCAGATTGATTTACTTTAATCTGACAGTCCATATTTAAAGAAAATCTTTTAAATAAAATATAATATATTTTATTTTATATAAAAAGATTTTTACTATGCAAACATTATGCAGACACTATACAAACACTATGCATAATAAAATATAATATATTTTATTTATAGAATAACTTTAATAAAGTATTCTGTTTTATATAAAAAGATTTTACTATGCAAAATACTATGCATAATAGAATATAATATATTATATTTATAGAATAACTTTAATAAAGTATTCTGTTTTATATAAAAAGCTTTTTTGTTTTATTACATTAATAATACTAATAAAACAAAATTGAGTGACTTATCACATAAGCATTAATAATCAATACCGTGTGCTACTATGCAACCACACGTATTACTGTACTTTTACTACCGAGTAGTTCAACAGTATCAACGGTAAAACTTCCGCCGTTATTTCAATAAAAAAATTTATCGTTTTCTCAATCCGACAATAATTATGTTGTGGGATCCACCAATGATTGTGCCGTCGTACGAATATTTCCTATTTAAAACGAATATTCCCCGACCAGTCGAATATTATATAACAACTTGCGTACTTTGCAAAATTTATAATTATTACCCACAACTATAACATTATATTATAATATTCAAAAATGGTAATTATAGAAAATTCATCTTTATTCAAAAAATGGGGGTCTTACATTTATTGCTTGGAGTGTTTTTGGGTGGTGAAGTTAATTAGTTTCTCAACCTAATTAAAGATAAATTTGTACTATCTCAATTTATTGTGTAACCTCAAGTTTTAGGGCATAAAACTTGAGAGGATTATATATTGTAAGCCCATTATTAATTAGAGGTTTTATTGACCCGTGGTTTTTACCTCTTAATTTTAGAGGGTTTTTCACGTAAATTTGGTGTCTTGCTTGTGGATGGTTATTTGTTATTTTTGTTCTCATAATTAGTTTTGTTGATTTTATATTTAATTACACAAAGACGGAAAAATAATTCCTGGGATATAGATTATTTTTGGCGTACTTTTCCCAACACTAAATAGTGAGCACTTATTTTTCTCATGCCTATTTTTTTTCGATCAAACAATCGATATGTAATCTGTTACAAAAGATGAAAAGATTATCAAAAAATAAACTGAAATAATAGTTCTTTCAAATAAAATAAGAGATAATCAGAGAAAATGATCCATCGTAATAACAACGCTAATAAATTCTTGAAATACAATCATATTTTCAAAATAATTTGAAAGGGTCAATTGTGTGTGTTAAATATTAAATTCATTGTGTACCATTTATTTCTAAAGTAGAGGAACACAATTTTAAAATATAAAATATTTGAATGTACATAGCATAATTCACTCCAAATTTTCTCTATACCATGATAGCCACGTAGTTTGTGCGTACTATATATGAAAAATATTATTTTTAAAAAAACTTTTAATATGAATTTGGTATCTGATTTAAAATAAATTAAACCCCGAATCAATAATAGTTTAAAGTAGTAGTTATTTACCTTGTGATTGATTACAAGCACTTAAAAAGTACCCTAAAAGCTTCCCTGGCCACTGAATCAAACCGAGTCAAATGAACCCAACACAGGTGGGTCCGACCCGGAAATCGTCACCCTGGTGTGATGTCTGCGTCGTTTCTCACAACGCCAGCCATGTGGGTATAATACGACAAGGCAGGAGAGAGATATGAGGCCCATGGCCTGGCCCAACAATTATAAGCATCCAGTGTAGCAGTCTGTCCGGCAATTGAGGAAGGGGAGAACAATACAAATATTAATGTTACGTAAAATGATAATAATTTTTATTTTTTATTTGTCAATCAACCATCACATCATGTTTATGAAGGTACGACGTAACGAAATTTTTTATTTTTTTTATTTTAATAATTTTATTTTTATTTTCGCTCTCTTCTCCTTTCTTTTCCATCACCCTCTTCCGTCCAAATCAATTAAAATAAATCTGAACCGTTCTTGTATTTTCCTACCTAAATTTAAATTAAATTAATCAATTAATCAAAGTTAACGTCATGCTAACCACTGCTTATAACGTGATTCAAGATTATTCCCTTTTTTGATAAATATGAGCAAGTATCTTTTAATTGACTTGATTGAAAATATAACTTCAAAGTTAATACTCCCTCCGTCTTAAAAAAAAATGAGCAAAGTACAATTATACATATATTAAGGAAAAGTAAAAATAAAGTAAAAAGAGTAAAAAAAATTCTAAATTTATCCCTAATGATCCCACAAGATTTTATAAAGTGACGAATACTTTATTTTTTATACTAAATGACTTAACTACGCTTCACTTTATGTACTTTTTCTCATCTTTTTTAGAACAAAAAAAATTTATACCTTTAATCATTTTTTTTGGACTAGAAGAATATTTTTTTTTACAAAAAATCATGTCACATTTTATTCATAGATATGTTATTTAACAGAATAATACTAGAGATACAAACTATTCTACAAATATTTTACAAATTGTTGAACTGACATACTCCATCTCAATATATTGTGTGAGGCCGAAGACTACATTGAAACAATTTATTGATCAATATGCTGAGGTTGAGTATGTCACATCAAGAGTTTGTAAAATTGTTTATTTATGTAGTATTACTCTATTTAAAATTGTTCAACTGATTGCAGTAGAGTTTTTATTAAAATAAATAAAAAATGAGTATATTATTAGTAGTCCACTTCAAGTAGATCAACTGAGCTAGGGTAGATGATAATTAGGTTTATATCTCGATTACCCGCTTTGATGAAAAAATAAAGTAAGCTAGTGTTGTCGATCTAAGCAAAGCAAAACCCATATGACCCAATTTGCCCATTTTCTCCCAAAATATGTCTCAATTATAAATATATTTCACTCCGTTTCAAAATTATATAATACTCCCTCCGTCCCCTTAATTTATATATGTTGCACAAAAATTAAAAAAATAATTGTATAACATTAAATATATTATTAATTATATATAATACCTTTAAATTTTCTTAATTACTATACTTATTTCATACTATCTTATTTGTAATATTTTTTCATGAGGGATAATTTTTAAAAAATTATAATTAATTCTCTTAAATTATATAAAATAACAAATAATTAAAATAAATAAATTATCTAAAATGAAATATATTAAAAAACGGAGAGTGTACTAGATTGATTATTTGTGCGATTGCACAGTCTATGGTGTGTATCATTTAATTTAGTGTTACAATCTAAATATAAATAGTGTAATATGAATGATAGTAATACAATAAACATGAAAATAAAAAGTTGCATGTGGATAACATCTATATAATAAAACAGAACCCATTTTTGAATCTTTCATTTGACAAATCACAAGGACGGTTCAGATTCATTTTAACTTAATTTTTTTGACTTAATCTAAAAGCTCATATTTCTTTCCACCCAAATCAAATTCACTCATACACCATACTCTCTCTCATATTCACACACAAAATCTTTTTCTCTCCTCTCTTCTTCACACACACACACAAAAACAAATAATAATAGTACTAAAAATCTATATAATAAAACATAACTCAATTTGAATTATATAATTTGACAAAGCATAACAACGTAATAATTATAATATAATAATAATATTATTATAATAGTAATAATAATAATAATAGTAATAAAGTAATAATAATTATAATAAAAGTAAAATTAATATTAATATTAATAATTATAATTAAAATTATAATAATAATAGTAATAATAATAATAACAACAACAACAATAACAATAATAATTATTGTGGTAGTGTAGTAAATTATGATAATTTTTATTGATAATTGTAAGTTTTGTAGAAAAGTTTAATTTTTTTGGATATCTATTTTTAAAGAAAAATTAATTATTGTGGTAGTGTGGTAAATTATGATAATTATTATGTCTGATTTTAAGTTGCAAATAGTCTTTAGGTAATAAAGTATTTTTCGAATTTTAATCTAATTTTTTGTTACGCCGTGCCTTCAGGCAGGGGTAATTACTAGTTATTATAAATATATGTAGATTCTTACAAATAATATAACACCATGATACAAAAGTTTAGTATAATTATGAATAATGACATACATTATATTAATAAAAATGATAAACTCATGACTGATTACTAAGGGTATAAACGAATCGAGTCGATTTGAGTATTGAGTTGCTCAGATTTGGTACACAAAATTTATCGAGTATAAAATAATATTTGATTGAGGCTCATTTAGCTACCGAGTCGAGCACGATTCCGAATTGAGCCCGAGCAGTTTGGACTTTTTCAACGAATATGATCCGAATATCAATAGAAAACTATAATTTGAGGAGGTTCGAGTAATTTATCGAACTTTAAAATGTGCTCATATTTGACTCATTTATATTTCGAGTCGAGCTCGAATTAAACTTTTAGTCGAGCGAGTACGAATCCAACCCGAACTATTTGTTCATTTTACAGCCTTCTTCGTGACCAACTAAAATGACTCGATTAATTTATTAATCAATTCAATATAATATATTCATATAGATAAAGAATAATTTTATGTTATCAAATATATTTTTATAATTATCCAAGAGTTCATTAATTAATAATACTGATATGGGGTTAGAAATGATTATTTAAAAATTATATAAAAAAGTAATTATATAATATTTTATTTAGAATTATATTCTTTAATTCCAAAACATTTTTAAAAAAAATGTTAGAATAGGTATTAAAAATCTTTACTCCAAGAATTGGGTAGATATGACAGACGAGGAATAGACGTTATAACTAAACCAACCCCTAACCGTGATTAAACCCCCTAAACTCATTACTTTCAGTTATTAATTATATTACTACTATTATTACTCTGCTTCTTCAACAAGTACTATTTATCTATTTAGAGCGAAAGGAATCAAATCTGTACCAAAAGAAGAATGTAACTGAATCGAGTCTTACTGCTAGTACTACCATTCTGCTTATTGATTGAAAATAATGTTGTACATTTTTGGAATTTAGTACGAATCTGATTCAAGTGGAGCTGATTCCAGTGACGAAGGTCTCTGTCTGTAGGGTGCATATATGAATTTGCACATGTTTATGAGATTTCTTTGGTTTTGATTTGCAAATGATTTGAAGAAATTGTGTTATAGTTTCAAAGATTAGGGCAAATTGGATAAATTATGTGTAGGCATTGAAAATAGATTGATTAGTATAATATATTGGGTTCAAATTACTATTGGTTCTGGGTGGAGTCTAAAATGGATCAGTACGAGATCATGGAGCAGATTGGTCGGGGTGCATTTGGGGCCGCCATTCTTGTCAATCACAAGCTGGAAAAGAAGAAGTAAATATCCTTTTAGGTAGGTTCTGTATTTCTTAAAAGTTAACACTTTTGTCTAATTTGTCTTTTGATGATAAAATAGGTATGTGCTTAAGAAGATTCGTCTTGCTCGGCAAACGGAGCGCTGCAGGAGATCTGCTCATCAAGAGGTAGTTCAAATTAGTGGACCTTTCGGTGATTTGGGTTTATTTTTATATTTAATTAATCTTTGACATTATTTATTGTATAAACTGTCAAGTTATGAACTGAACAAAAAATATAAACTTGTTTAGGAAATGGGCATAAACATGTTTAGAAATTATAGAATATTTAATGGTTCTAATTAAATTGTCTCTGTATGTATTTTTAATGCATCTTTGGCTGTTTTAAATTCATGTGTTTATACAAACATAACTTTAGGCCTTTTTTTATCTTTTTTAATATATATATATATATATATATATATATATATATATATATATTTGTGGAATTTGGTTTTGTAGATGGCTTTAATTGCACGGATTCAACACCCTTACATTGTTGAGTTTAAGGAAGCATGGGTGGATAAGGTGTGATGCTTTTGTTTTTCTAGAAATATAAACTCCTATGCATTTCTGATTCCTCAACTTTTATCTACCTGCCATTCTGGTCTTGAGTTAGAATATTTATAAACATTATGTAGGGTTGCTATGTTTGCATTGTTACTGGATACTGTGAAGGTGGAGACATGTAAGTTACTTAGCAAACACTGGAATTATTTGTAGGAAAATAAAGTTGTAACATTTGCTTAAAGTTACATGTTAATGTAATAAGTTTTGAACAGGGCTGAATTGATGAAAAAATCAAATGGGCAATTTTTCCCAGAAGAGGTACGTCTTTTGTCTATTTTGAAAATGACAAATTTGATTTAGAAATTCAATTGTTTGGAATTTTATCATAACAAAACAATTCTCTAAGCTGTTTAGTTTACTCAATTTTCACTAGCTTGCCCAGAGTTAGACATTTTCCTGGTTATATGACTGGTGATATTATTGGTAATATGCAGAAACTGTGCAGGTGGTTCACTCAAATACTGTTGGCAGTTGAATACCTGCATTCAAATTTTGTTCTTCACCGCGACCTAAAAGTATGTACTGGAATTTTGTTTGAGATGTGTGTATTTTGTTCCTATAATACCCTCAAACATTACGTCCTTGTAATACACAGATTATTTAGACTGATTCTTTAACCTCCTTATTGGCTTATGTACAGTGTTCCAACATCTTTCTTACCAAGGATAAAGATGTTCGCCTTGGTGAGTTTGTCAAAGTTTATTTTTTCTATTAAATAAAAAATTGATGTTCTGTTAACCCTGTGTTGACCTATATATATCTATGTTACTCTGTTTTTTGTTTTTTTGTTTAGGGGATTTTGGACTTGCTAAAACTTTGAAGGCAGATGACTTGGCCTCTTCGGTATGTGCTTCATTTATGTACCACCTTTGTATTACACTGTCAAATTTAACATACTTAAGGAATTAACGGAAAGGATTTCATTTAGAGTTGTAGTCAAGGTATAGTTCTTTTACTTGGTGGTAAAAAATTAACTATACAGGGAATTGTTTGTATATTGTATGAATGTTATACAATATATAACAATTATTTAATTATTTTCCATCACTAAGTACATATGGTATCGATGTGTTTGAATTAACTGTAAGAATACCTACCCGGGAGTTAATTTTCCTTTCCGCTGACTTAAAAGTATTGTTCTGGTAAATGTTCTTTTTTTGGGTTTTGTTTTGTTGTAATATAAACTAACACTTTATAGTTTATAGAAACTCAGAAACTATTACACAATATTGTAGTTTGCGCAATCAAAAAATTTAGGATGTTCATTTTTGAATCTGCATAAAATATACAAATAGAATCTTATTCGTGATAATTTATTACACTTTATAGGGAATGGAAGTATGGACCTTATGGTCATTGGCAGAATCAGAAGCGGGTATTTAACTGAAACTAGTAGTTGAGAATTGAGGATAGTCCCCTCAATTGAGTCTCAGCATCAGTGTTTGATTTTCAATGAAACTTCTGGAGTTGCTGCACCAGTTGATATCATGTTATCTTACCTTCATCCTTTAAAAGACAATATCCAAAATACAAGTCCAACTTAGTGTGCTAGTCTTGTAATTTATCTTTCCTGCAAATGATCTAGCACTTATTTTATGTTCTTACAAAGTTTAACTCAATTTTTTGTCAATACGGGCGAACAAAATATATGTTTTGATCAATAAGAAGTAAATAGAATTGCTTATTCGAAATATTAATGCTTATCTGTCTTTTGGTTCTAGTATTCGTGCAGTCTGTTCATGTGATGAAAGCCGATATCCTTGTGTTCTTGATCAAGATCTAATAGCTGTTTTGTTGTGTAATTACCAGGTTGTTGGAACTCCAAATTATATGTGTCCTGAACTTCTTGCAGACATTCCTTACGGTTTTAAATCCGATATTTGGTCTCTAGGTATGTGGACTTATCTTTTTTCTTTTTCCTTTTTTGTTTGGCATAATATGGTTTAGAATGAGAGTTTCAGTTTAAGAGAAAAATAGTTTCTCTTGTAAAAGTTTTGTTCAGTACCTTGTCCATCCTCAGGGCACTCTTGGTTTAATGACTGTAATGATATTGTCACAATTTGACATTTGTAGCTCTATTCTGTAAGGCCCTTAGGCCCCTTACTTAGTGGTGGTCATTTCATTTTCAGTTCCCTGAAGTGGTATGAGGATAGGATTAAACTTTGACACTTTGAACCGTTTGAACTTCCATAAATTTTAACCTGAATTCTCGTGTTTGTGTCTCTCTGTCTTTCTTTCTTTTTCCTTCTTTATCTGTCTGTTTTTTCCGTCAGTTTCATTTTCTTAATCTGTTTATCAGGTTGCTGTATGTATGAGATGGCTGCTCATCGCCCTGCATTTAAAGCATTTGTAAGATTTCCTATTTTTTGTGGTCTCTCTCTCCCTCCTCCTCCTCCCCCTCTCTATCTCACTCTTTTATTGACTCGGTGATTTACAATCAATTAGGACGATTCCATTTGTGCTGCTGTGGATTTCTTCAAATCAATATTTTGAGTGGAATAATAGCGGTGTCTGAAATCACTTTCTCTCATTCACTAATGTGCACCTTTAATTAAGAAATTTGATTAATGGAATATACTTATATGTTTTGTTTTCACAAAAAAAAAGACCTTAAAGAGTTCTGTATGGTAGTTGTGTCCATGTTAAGCACCCTATTAATCATGAATGCTTCTCTGACATGCGGGTCAGAGGTATTATTTACTATAAGAGAAATTCATTGTTAAGAGTTGAAGGCTTGAAGCAGAAAGTGAGGCGCTTGACCCTCGATGAGGCAAGGTGTTGGATTTGGAATCTGGCTTTTCCCTTAAAGAAGCATCAAGTGTTTATTCAGCTTAGTAATACATTCTAATTGTAAGCCAATTCATTATTTTCAAATCTAGTTAGAAATACTTTCAAAACACTTACAAGTATTAAAAATGTAAGTATCAAGTTTGCAAGTCTTTTAATGATATTACATCAACATGTTTTCACAGTGAACTAGAGACCTTGCTCTTTTTCTGCGACTGATAGTTTTGCGTGAAGTCTTATAAAATATCCAAATAGTGATTCATTACTAAAACATTGTTATTTAATAAACAATGGTAGTAGAAAATTTAGAATTCAGATTATGAAAATGTATCTGTCATGAGTTGAGGACCTGAGGTGCATAATATACTCTCCTTTGATATTGCATTGTCTCATAAAACATGGTTTTGTGATTTCCTCATTTCGGCATGACCTCTTAAGTGAGGCGTTCAAAGAATTGTTTAAGAACTGCACAATCTTTTATATGTTTGTTGTTGACCTGTGGACTGCTTGGTAAAGCTGTCATTGAGTCACACATGTGTTATTGTGTCATTTTCTTTTATCCTTTCCAGAATACTCATGTTTCAACTGGATTGGAAAGAGTTATGAGTCTTATGATCACATGCATTACAGACTTAGACACTTGCATTCTTTCGGCAATTTTGTATGTAACATACTGAACAGTGTCTTCTCACTTGTTTGAGGGTTCTACCACTATCTTATCTTCTCACAATACGAATGCTGATGTACCATACATGTTTAACTGCTTATTTCATGTATGTTGACCTATTGTCACATCTGTTGGGAAATATTTCTGTTTATTTGGTTCCTAAATTTTGTTTTGCATTATACGAAAGTGTGCTATTGCTTTTGTTCGTGTAATTTTAACTAGTTTCTGACATTTTTTATTTAAATGGTTTCAGGACATGGCAGGACTAATAAGTAAGATAAATCGATCCTCCATTGGTCCTTTGCCTTCCTGTTACTCGCCATCCTTGTAAGTTAAATGATTCTTGCATTGGCATTAAACAAGTTATTCTTTCATGTTCAATCAGATTCTAGAAATCTCACATGTTGCTTCTTAATTTTTTGGGTCAGTCTAATTGCATGCGCGCGTGTGTTTTTTTTCCTTCCCCTGTTTGAGGAGTAGTTTAGTTTAATTGTTTATTAGGCTTATTGTTATAATGAAATTGTTTCAAGTTTGAGTCTCCTTTTGGCTGCTAGAGGACCAACTCTGCAAGTCATAAGTTAATGATTTTATGTGCTGGTGATGAATATTTCTTGGCATAAGTTATATTTGAGTGCTCTTATTCAGTTGTAATATAAAGTCATTTGGTGCAACACGTCAATCTTTGACTTCCATTGTTCCTGATTATTTTTCTTTCTTGTATATTTTTAAGATGATAATAACTCTCTATACTGTTCCATCTGCAGGAAAACAATTATCAAAAGCATGCTAAGAAAGAACCCTGAACATCGACCCAATGTAAGCCCTCCCAGATTCATTTAACAATTTGCATATGTATTTTCATATCACATCATCTTAATTTTCTCAAATCAACTTGGATCAGGCATCTGAAATCCTGAAGCACCAATACTTGCAACCTTATGTTGAACAATACCGCCCATCTTTTAATTCCCCTTTGAAACCTCTCACTACTGTTCGTGATATTCGTAAGAATATGGCTGAAAGCCAAAGTAGTAATAGTTCATGCAGTGACAGAGAGAGTTTCATGTCAGGTGAGAAAAATATACGAGCTGTAGTATGCGATTGTGACAATAAAGCCGCCACTGATGTTGATTTGTCTTCTGTTGATGAGGAGGTTGGCTGTCAGCAGCTAATGGAAAGTGATGAACAGGACAGTGACGTGTCCAATGACCAAATGGAGATGCAAGAGGTGACAATACCTTTCAAAAATGAACACAGATCCAATACAGAAATAAAGCAACCAAGAATCATAAAAAATATAATGGTGGCTCTGAAAGAAGGAAAAGTAAGAGAAAACAGTTCACCTATGAGAGGTAACCGCATGAAGGCGGGGGCTGTATGTAACCAGAGAACTATCTTAGAAGCATCATCTAAAGTTCCCCAGTGTGCAGATACTCTTGGTTCAAAGGCTATTGTAGATACACCACCATTTGCACCATCAAAGACCAGCCCAGATTCAGCTAAACGGATCCAAGGACTAAATCCTTTGAAGCATCAGGTACGGCTGTTTAATGCCCTATGTTTTACTTTATATCTGTGTTGAAGCCATTATTGATATTAATAAGGCTTATTATATGCAGTTACCTGCTGTTGACTCCTCTCCAAAGACTAAACCTAGACATGAAGGAATCTCTCCCTCTGTTCCTACAAGATATAACACTGAAGACGGACTTCCTGCAAAACCAAGATTAAAAACACCTCCTACTCTGGCTAGACGATCATCATTTACAGGTCAGAGAAAACAAACGGGGGTTGACACTCCAGGTTTAGTGAGCAATAATATGAAACTTGGCACATGCAATACAACTCAGGATCCTGAAAGGAGAACCCCTGATAATGTGCCCAGTGTCCGGCTTACTGCACGTGTCTCAAGGGAGATCAGATGTGACTCTCAAGAAGCTGTTGTGGGATCTACAATAGGAATGCAGACAGAGAGCAGCAATTCTGTCTCATCTTCAATGTCAATTCAAGGTTTCGAGCTTTGTGCTGAGGCAGCAAATCCTGTCAATAACATGACAAAACTGATACTTCCAAATTTTGAGCTAGTGACCCAAACTGCGACTTTTGAATGTTGTCCACCCAGTGTTTCGGTATCTTCAACCTCGCACTCTGAGATGCCTAAAATTACTATGTCCAGGGGAAACAGTCGAAATGATGATAAATCTCTAATCTGCTCAACCAGGACCACTGAGGTGCGTCTTGATTGTGAAAGTATGAATTACGAAGCTGGTAGTGAGAATTTGAGTACAGGTTCAGCTTTGGCTGTCCAATTTCCCGAATCTGAAGAAATATCTGATGATAAAGATGATGTATTGACAAGAACACCTAGTAATAGGGCTGATGTAGTTCCCCAATTGCAACGCACTTCTACATCTAATGGTAATGACAAGTTCACGGTTAAAGAACTTCTGTTGTCAGTAGCAGACACTACTGCTTCCACTGTGCCTCCCGTTACATCTAGCCCAAAGAATTTACATTCAGAGAAGGGAATTATCTTGAGAAATCCAACAACTGACAAGCATGCTGCTCCCCATTTCCAGCCAGCTTTTGACGAAGTCATTCATGTTATACGACATAGTAGTTATCGAGTTGGGAGTGAGCTTCCAGTGGTTGAAAGTGTTGAGAGGAATGTGGATGTTGGGAAGCTGATAAATGTAGCGTGGGACGAGGTGGAGATAAAAGACCTAGCCACTCCTGCACCCACCAAATCATCTAATTGCTCTGAAATCATGACTCCAAAATCAGACCTTTCTGATAATTCTGGGGTTAAGGAAATGGATTTGAGGAATCCCACCCCTCCGGAATCAAAATTAAATTCTTGGGAGCCTGAAAAAAGCAGCACTCCTGTAAGTGAAACTCAGGAGGAAACAGCAGGGAAGGAGATTTTAGATGTCCACTCTTCCGGGCAGAGGGCAGAGGCACTTGAAGGGCTATTAGAGTTGTCTGCTGACTTGCTTCAACAAAATAGGTTGGAAGAGCTTTCAGTTGTTCTTAAACCCTTTGGAAAAGATAAGGTCTCCCCAAGGGAGACAGCTATCTGGTTGGCAAGAAGTCTGAAGGGAATGATGCTTGAAGATTGTGGAAGGAATTCGTAAGTCATCATCCTGCTGGTACGCGTGGTCTGTTCTTTTGTTTATTGATGGTGCTCTAATATTTCTTGGCCTTTTTTTTTCTTTCCACATTCATTTGAGCTACACTTGAATTTTCTTAACAGCACAAAGCCATGCAGTTTTTATCTTTACGTCATTAATTTTATTTTAGTATTACATTGTAATTCTTTAGGTGCTGGATTTATGTACGAATGCAGAAATTTTGTGTTCCAAATATATGTATGGATTAATTGGATATTTCATAGTATCTAGCTAGTGACCAAAAAACATGATATCTGAATTACATGTTAAACTGTAATAAAGAGAGAAACATGAAAGCTTAAATTAAAAATAGGAAACCCAATTGTTTGTTTTCCATCTTTTTTCCAGCATATTTCTCATTATATATATGGATTGCCAATAACTCGATGGCTAGCTAGTGGGGGTCAGTTGCAGCCCTCTTACAAAAATTAGAGATTTATTTGCTTAAACTAGCTTGTTTGCTTACGCGTTAGCTTAGCTAGCTCTATATATATGCTTTCACTAAATCACTAGCAGTTTCTTAAGTAACTACCTAGCTACATGACCTGCTGCATGCTATCTGTTCTTAATTGGAACCTAGTGAAAAATTAATTAATTATATAGTGGGAGTTATGAGGTTAAATTCCTTCCTAGTGAAAAACCCGAATAAGAAGATAAGTTTGTCCATCGTTTGAACAATTTGTTGGCTACAGAAATTAAGAATGATATATCTTGCGAGAACTGGCCTCCCTCCGGCCTTTTACACTGATCACGAACATGAATGCATGTCAAGAGCGTTGTGCTACGGATGAAGAAGGATTGGAGCAGAATTAATTAATTAGGGTGTTAATCAGTTTAATTTAGTGCTGGGGAATGGATGAGAAAGCTAGGTAAGGGCAATATTGAAGGTGTTTTGTGCCTATATATATCTCAAGGTGTTTGGGTTCCAACTTCCAATCCAATCCAATCATGTAATGTGAAAGAAGGGAAGCTCATGATCGAATGGCACTACGTACTATTTACTGTCCAGTTTATTTAGTCTCAGAACTCATTTTCTTAATTCCTTAAGTATATATTATTATTTACCATTACTAGCTAGCTATCTAGTTTAGTTTTTGGAGATGTATACAACTTTCTAAAAATAGACTAATAAATTTAGCTGATATTTATTTTAAATTTATTCTGCATAGAATGTGAATCATGTGGTTCTCCCATCTTTATTCTTAATAACCAATATCGTATTCACCAAAATATATAATATTAATATTATTGTTTAAAATGATTTAATTTTTACTTGAACTTCACATTTTTTCTTAAAATATAATGCATGCATTTCAAAATCACTTTTCATCAAAATACGTAATATAATCTCGCAAAAATTTTATCCTATAATCTTTATGACTATGTAATACTCTATTTTTTTTTTATAAGTTTTAAGTGAAAACTATTCAATCCAACCCTATTTTATGTAATAACTCATTTCCCTTAAACTTAATTAATTAGTTCTAACTCAACAGTGCTCATTTATAAAACAAAAATGAGACCGACTTCTTTAAAACTCTCGTTGAAGTATTAATCCAAGTCGAGTTTAGCTAGCTAAAACTAAAGTACTCAACTCAACTTATTAACAGTTCTATTCATGGGTATGAAACAAAATTAAGTTCATTTTCTATTAGAAAATAATAAATAAATATAAAAATCAGAACGTCAACCAAGCAAAATTGCTTTCTCGATCCAAACCAGAATAATTCATGAATAATTCTCTCACACAAGCTAGCATATATATATATATGGGATTCCATCCGTGGCAACCGGTTGCCATAACACTGTTCTAACAACCTCTTTTCTTCCGACCGCTATAAGCTCTCCCGGTTGTTAAAAAATTAATAAAAAAATAAAAAAAACACCCCAGCCGGCACAAGCTCAACCGGCTGGGCAGACTTTTTTTACACACTTCATTTTACTTTTAAGTGTTTATATATGCATGCGTGTATGGTAATTATTATAGTAATATTAATAATAATTTTAATATTATTATTAATATTAATACAATATTACTATATAATAATATTGTATTAATATTAATATTAATAATAATATTATATATATATATATATATTAAAACCGGTTATTATTATTAATATTATAAATATTAATATAGTAATATTAATATTAATATTAATAATAATATTATATATATATATTAAAACCGGTTATTATTATTAATATTAATAATATTTTATTATTAATATTAATATTAATAATAAATATTATTATAGTAATAGAATAATATTATAGTAATATTGTATTAATATAAATATTAATATAGTAATATTGTATTAATATAAATATTGTAAAACATTGCAATAGGTTTATGATATTAAAATTATTATTAATATTACTATAATAATTACCATACATGCATGCATGCATGCATATATAAACACTTAAAAGTAAAATGAAGTGTGTAAAAAAAGTCTGCCCAGCCGGTTGAGCTTGTGCCGGCTGGGGTGTTTTTTTTATTTTTTTATTAATTTTTTAACAGCTGGGAGAGCTTGTAGCGGTCGGAAGAAAAGAGGTTGTTAGAACAGTGTTATGACAACCGGTTGCCACGGATGGAATCTCTATATATATATTTATTTATATAAACTTATCTTGTAGAAATAATCTGTCAAAGCTAATACTTTGTACTATGTTCTTAAAATAATTATGTCGTCCGTATGGTGCTCAGAGTTGATAGCATTTGTCTCCCAAGATACAATGACTTCGTATACCTTAGCAGCACTACAAAAGGTATACACAACGAACCAAAAGAAATGTTCTAACTCTCTCAAATTTACTAAAGAAATTGACGAAGAAACTATATACTAGAATGCTTTAATAGATTAGAATGCTTGAGAAATAGATGGAAATGAAGGCTGCCCCCTCCTATCTATTTATAGGAGGGTTGGTGACTCTTCGGATGGGCACATCACCCCTGAAAAGGCATGGGGTGCCTTTTGAAAAGGTATTATTTGTACCTGTTGGTCAAAACGACGTAGTTTTGACCATTTACAGAACAGACGCATCTATTCGGTTTATTAAAACGACGTAGTTTAAGTGTTAGCAGAACCAAAACTACGTAGTTTTAGGTTTAGAAGAAAAGGCGCGACAAAAACGACGTAGTTTAGGGCCGCCCGTTTAACCTTACAGATACCGCTTCCTCAAAACGACACAGTTTTGATAATACCGCTTCTCAAAATGACACAGTTTTGATAATAGAATTAAATAAATAAAATTTTAATAAATTTTAATTAAAAATTTAAATAAATTTTGTCTAAAAAATTATATACAGACCCAGACCAGGCCGGACGACGGCGACGCGCGTGTGAGTTCGAACACTTTCCTTGTATATAAACATATAAAGTATTTAATTTCTAACCTATGTGGGATTTGGTTTTTCCCACATATATTTATTATCTTTTATCATGATCTTTGGGAGTTAATATCTCATTCATTACTCAATGAATTTGAGCTTCCAAATACTTAATTTAATCTACTCATGGAGTAGAACACATTAATATATGAAATTATTAAAATAATTAATGACACCCATATTTATTTAGGCTCAAATTCTAACAAAAGTACTACTAATGCTACTATTAATTAAAATGCAAAATATATAAGAACATCCCTAACAAGACTTGCATCACAATCCATCCACATGAACCGTGCAGTCCATTGCCCCATAAGGAGCTTTGCGTTCCCTTCATTCCCTTACCTATATATAACAATTAACTGCATAACAAAAATAAAAATCCTCATCGATCGATCATCCTTTTTTGTTTTCCTTTTCAGAAGAATCCATGCTATGCTAATATATATTCGCATCAACTCCCAACGAAAACCCCACAAATCCATCTTCTTTAATTAGCCAGCCCTACGTACCAATTTCTTTCGCCGCTCTCTGTTGGAAAACTAAACAGAATTAACAAGACGAGCAATAGAGTAAATTGGAACAACTTAACTGTTATACGAAGAAAGCCGAAGCATAGCAAAGCTACTGTCCTAAAAAGTGATTCCGCCCTCACTGGTTATAAACCTTAGTACAGTTGAGCTCCACGGCGTTCACTCTCCATGATTCAACGACGAAGCCTCAATTGCGTGTACTCGCAGAAGAAGGCTATGGACTTGTCTTTGTGGATTGCCCTAATAAACAGAGTATATATATATATATATATATATATATATATATATATATATATATATATATATATATATATATATATAGAGTCCGGATCAGGTCCGGACTCCGGGATTTTAACAAAATCCGGACCTTTTTTTTTTTTTTGCTTTTTTTTTGAAACAACTAAAAAAAAAAATTTATGGAACTGAAATTTTTACATAATACAGTGTTTTGGGTGTGATTTGGATGCCTATACCAAAATATTTGTGTACAGTCTGGACAGGCTGTACATACATTGGTTGGTATAGGTATTAAAAACACACCCAAAACATTGTATTATGGAAAAATTTCAGTTCCATAAATTTTCTTTTTTTAGTTGTTTCAAAAAAAAAAAAGCAAAAAAAAATAAAATTATTGGGTCCGTATTTTAGGACCAGTCTGGGAGACCGGACTGGATCCTCATTCTATATATATATATATATATATATATATATATATATATATATATATATATATATATATATATATATATATATATGAATAACAGACTGCTATTTAGAAAGGAGAAGGAGAAAAACTGTTACTGTGCACATCCTTTTTTCGAAGAACAGAAGCGGTATATATATTAGTAGTAGAAGATAAGAACGTTGGGAAACAACGTTCAAGAGAACGTTGGATGGGAGTTACAGAACGCACAAACGTAAATAAGGGGCTTAATATA
The DNA here is from genome assembly GCA_020205505.1 of Panax japonicus. Taxonomy (NCBI): domain Eukaryota; kingdom Viridiplantae; phylum Streptophyta; class Magnoliopsida; order Apiales; family Araliaceae; genus Panax; species Panax japonicus. The sequence goes on from JAINUV010000828.1 coordinate 133,346, forward strand.
AAAAAGAAGCATAATCGACCGGATTGGCACCCCCCTGCGAGGGCGTATCGCGCGCACACACGCACTAAGATTTTCTGACCGAAAGTTCGAGAACGAAGATTGAATCATTAAAGAAATTAAAGAAATTAAATTTCTTAAGAATATTTTCTACATAATGGGACTGTGATAAAACTAAACCATTTGCATGTTTATTTATTTTCATGCCAAGAATCAAATCCGCTTCTCCTAAATCTTTCATGTCAAATTTAGAAGATAAAAAATCTTTAGTAGTTTTCACAACTTTCTTATTAGTACCAAATATTAGCAAGTCATCCACATATAAACAAATAATCACACCACAATTTTCATTGAATCTACTATAGACGCAACTATCAAATTCATTTGTCACAAAATTATTAGACAAGAGAGTTTTATTAAATTTGTCATTCCATTGTTTTGGCGCTTGTTTCAAACCATACAAAGATTTTACAAGTCTACACACTTTATGTTCTTCACCTGGAACAACAAAACCTTCAGGTTGACACATATATATTTTTTCATTTAACTCTCCATTCAAAAAGGCAGTTTTAACGTCCATTTGGTGGATTATCAATTTATGAATAGAAGCCAAGGCAATTAAAATTCTTATAGTTGCTAATTTAGTCACTGGTGAGTAAGTGTCAAAATAATCAAAACCTTCCTTTTGAGTAAACCCTTTTGCTACAAGTCTTGCTTTAAATTTATCAATAGACCTATCAACTTTTAACTTCTTTTTAAACACCCATTTACATCCAATAGGTTTACATCCTCTAGGCAAATTAACTAGTTCCCATGTATGGTTAGACATAATAGAATCTAGTTCACTATTAATAGCATCCTTCCAAAAATTTGCATCAAAAGATTTCATAACTTCTTCATAAGTTTTAGAGTCATCTTCAGTTATGAAAACAGTTATAAAGTCTGGACCAAAAGTTTTCTCAAAACGTTGCCTTTTACTTTTAGTAGGTGCAGGTACAGGTTCTTTATCTTTCCTTTTAAGAGGTTCACTAGAAGAAGGATTGCCCTCATCTCTTATTTTTATTGGAAATATTTTTTCAAAAATTTTTGCATACTTTGTTTCCAAAATTGAATTATTTTGATAATTATTAGTTGCATCTTTAATTACCAAAAATCTATAAGCAGCACTATTAGAAGCATATCCAATAAAAATGCAATCCATTATTTTAGGTCCAATTTTATTCCTTTTAAATTCTGGTATAGCTACTTTAGCTAGACACTCACACACTTTAAGATACCCCAAATTAGGTGCATGTTTCTTCCATAAATGATATGGTGTAGAGTCTATCTTTTTATGTGGAACTTTATTTAAAATATGATTTGCAGAAAAGCAAGCTTTTCCCCACATATTAGAAGGTAACACTACAAAAAATGGGGCTTCAGCAACAACTGATTTTTGTTGCTAAAGGTGTCATATTTCGTTGCTAAAGGTTTTTGGCAACGACTTTACTGTCGTTGCGTCTTTCGTTGCGCAATGAGCGTTGCTAATTGTTCCGCAACGAACGTATTTTTTTCGTTGCCAAAAGTAATACATTTTGCAACGAAATTTGACTTTCGTACAAATACATCGATCCTTTAGCAACAAAATGTATTGTTACAGAATAAATAAAATTTTGTTGCTAAAAACCTCATTTCGTTGCAAAAGCCTGCTAATTGGCAACGAAATGAACTCTTTTTTTGCAACGATCATGCATTTTCGTTACAATTGACACCATTTTGCAACAACATTTTTCGTTGCAGTAAATTATGAAAATTGTTGCCTGTGGGCAAGGAAATCGTACCTTGCTAGAGTTAGGGTTTCGTGTTGGCCGAGGAGGAGAGAAATCCACAAAGAGCACGGAATTGATTGGTTGATTGAAGAGGGGAGAACGACAGGTGGGCGATTACTCTTACGACGCGTGGCAGAACCCCTAGAATCCAGGAACCGTGTTAGGGTAACGAGGATTCCAAGAGCCTTCTTGAGTCCTTCAAGTTGAGAGAATGTCCAAACCCTTTCAATGCTTTTAGGTGGAATCTCTGAGCCTTTAAGTCACTAAAAGGGTCTCTTTGATCTTCTGAGAGTCCAAGTCTTGAGTCTGGAGAGAAGTCCCCTTCTCAATGGAATGGAAGGGGTATTTATAGGGTTTTCTGAAAAGTAGTCATGTGCAAGGCACATGCCTTCAGGGAATTTCCGGAAATACCCTTTAGTCATTAGAATAATGTCCATATTGCCCTGTCCTTCTAGCCACCAATCCAATCCCTCAATCAATTCCCAAAATGAGTCGCCTCCACGAGTCTTCTGCCTCGGGACGCGTGGAGGCTTCTCCCGGGTCTAGCACATTTATTTCTGACTTTTCCGTCTTTATTAAATTTGGTTATGCGAACCCCAATTTGCACATTTAATGAGGTCGTGGAACCCTAATTGTGCATTTAATTCAATTAGGTCATGTGAACCCTAATTTTTCACATGGGCCCACATTTGCCCCCTGCGCGAGAGTCGCATTCCCAAATAAACGATCGCGCAAGAATACTTCTATACTGAAAAATCTTCTGAAAATCTTTCCATAGTTTGCTCAATATTTGCTTCCTTATTTTTTCCTGAAAATTAAGACAAGGAAGATCATCAAATATTACCAAATAAAATTTAATTTAATAAAATCCTTCTTTTCATAAATCAAATCTTTCCTTTCTATCAAATGAAATCAAATCATAAGTTTATTTTGGAAATAAAATCAAAACTAAATTTTATTTTGGAAAGATGATCAAATCATAATTTTATTTTGAAAATAAGATCAAATCTTAATTTTATTTTGGAAATAAGATCAAATCTTTCTTTATTTGAAAGCAAAAGATTTTATTTATTTATTTACATATATATATATATATATATATATATATATATTATCATCTATATATATATAAATAATCTATTTTTGAAAATTACCCTTTGTTGGGAATAAAATTAAATTTTCTTTATATTTGATTTTAAAGATAAGACCCTTCCTTATTATCATTAAGAAGGAAAATCAAACATATATTTCGAATTTTCCCTTTGTTGGGAATAAAATCAAAAATCAAATCTATTCTATATTTAGGAAATAATATTTTTATATGTTTCCATTTAAAAATAAATTCAAATATACTTATCTTTTTGGAAATCAGCTTGAATCCTTCCCTTAATAGAAAAAGAGTGATCGCTTCCTTTTCCGTTGCAAGCATATTTTGGGGCTATACATGTATTCATATGTATGCATCTCCCAAGCCAACATAGCCGAACCCTAGGTGGCCTAAGGCAACATGGCCGAACCCTATGGGAAAAATGAAGTTTAAATGGAAAAAATGAAGTTTTTGGAGGACCAACTACTATTTTGATCATAACTTTTCACTCATTTGGAGTTTTGGGACCCATAATATATCAAAACGAAGCTAGCGAGGAGCCCTACAAAGCCAACATAGCCGAACCCTAGGTGGCCTAAGGCTACATGGCCGAACCCTAGGAGAAAAATGAAGTTTAAATGAAAAAAATGAAGTTTTTTGGAGGAGCAACTACTATTTTGATCATAATTTTTTACTCGTTTGGAGTTTTGGGACCCGTAATATATCAAAACGAAGCTAACGAGGAGCCCTACAGAGTCACAATGGCGAACCCTAGGTGGCCAAGCCCTAGGAGGCCGAACCCTTAGGGGGCCGAACCCTAGGGGGGTTTTAGAGGATCAACTACTATTTTGATCATAACTTTTAACTCGTTTAGAGTTTCGGGGCCCATAATATATCAAAACGAAGCTAGCGAGGAGCCCTACAGAGTCATCATGGCCGAACCCTAGGTGGCCGAACCCTAGGATGCCGAACCCTTAGGGGGCCGAACCCTAGGGGGGTTTTAGAAGAGCAACTACTATTTTGATCATAACTTTTGACTCATTTGGAGTTTCGGGACCCGTAATATATCAAAACGAAGCTAACGAGGAGCCCTACAGAGTCACAATGGCCGAACCCTAGGTGGCCAAGCCCTAGGAGGCCGAACCCTTAGGGGACCGAACCTTAGGGGGGACCGAACCTTATAATAATTTTTTTTTCTTTTTCAGGATTCCCCAATCTTTCTAACATTGTTTCTTCTCCTTTTCAGGTGTTTTGAAGCTTTACTCTTGGACAACCAAGGAGGCCCCGTTTCTCATTGATTGGTAAAGGGCTCCCCTCCTTTGGTCTTTTCGTCGTCTTTTGGAAGCAAGTCCAAACTTATGCCCGTATAACTTTTTCTCCATCATAGAAAGAAGGCTTGATTTTATATCCAACGGCCTATTGAACATTCTGCAGGCTTGAGAACAACCAAGGAGGCCCCGTTTCTCATTGATTGGGAAAGGGCTCCCCTCCTTTGGCCTTTTCGTCGTCTTTCGGAAGCAAGTCCAAACTTATGCCCGTACAACTTTTTCTCCATCCTAGAAGGAAGGCTTGATTCTATATCCAACGGCTTTGGGATGACTTCTTGTCTGATTCATCTACCCATATTCAAGAATAGCAACATTGGATCGACTAGCTACTTGGGAATGCTGATTACGTGGATAGCTGACATTCTTCTTGCATCCAGCTATGTAGGAACATTCGTATCCAATAGGACCATGTTGTTCTTCTTTCTACATATTCATCACTGCTTGGGGTGAATGTACCTTTACTATGGAGGATGTCTATGTCATCTATCGGTTAATATTTGCCCCCTGCGCGTGAGTCACGCCTTTGGTGAGATGATCGCGCAAAATATTATAAGTGTTGAAGTCTTGATTTTAGTGTCTGAACACTTCGCGGGGCTTAATGTTTTGCAATCCTCGAAAACAAAAGTCCTAGAAGAGGGAACCTCATCTCTTGAAATTTTCCTTTTGTTTGGAATCAAGAAGTCATTGAGAACCAAACATTTCTTGAAGGCCTAAAAGCCTTGAAAGCCTGATAGATTCGAAGGCCTGATAGCCTCGAAGACCTACTATTAGCCTCGAAGACCTGCTGATAGCATCAAAGACCTGCTGATTGCTTTGACGGCCTGATAGCATTGAAGACCTGATAATAGTTTTAAAGATCTACTGATAGCCTCGAAGACCTGTTGAGGGCCTTGAAGACCTGTTGATAGCCTCAAAGACCAACCTTTAGGTATTCCTCTATCTTTAATTCGACATGTCATGTCCTTTGGATCATGAACTTTTGTAGTTCTTTTCATTTCCTGTATCAGAAAATCATGTACATTTATCTCATACAAACTAACACTTGAATCTATACTCTTTTTTTTTTTTTAAGAAATTTAAGAAAAATGTTCAAGTATAAGTGAAAGTTTGTCAATTTATTGATAATGAAATTACTTTTAACGAAAAGCATAACGTTTCATATAATAAATCTTGCTTTTGTCGGTGAAAGCATAACGTTCACCACTTTTAGAGATGAAGTGTAACTTTTTCGGGGTTGAGGGCTTATACTCAGGTGCCTCATTCACTTTTAATTATAAAGTGTAACACTCGGGTGCCTCGTCACTTGGGTCGTCCAATTTCTTGGCAAGTGCAGTCTACGAGGACTTGAAAATGGGTGCCTCGTCACTTGGGTCGTCCAATATTTTGGCAAGTGCAGTCTACGAGGACTTGAAATTGGGTGCCTCATCACTTGGGTCATCCAATATCTTGGCAAGTGCATTCTACGAGGACTTGAAATCAGGTGCCTCGTCACTTGGGTCGTCCAATTTCTTGGCAAGTGCAGTCTACGAGGACTTGACCACCGTTTAGAGTGGACCACCATCTTGGATGGGTTTTTTTTTAGACTTCAATTCTTGTGCCTCCTCCCTTGGTTATCCAATTTACTTGGCAAGGAATATTCTTGAGGACTTAAACCACCATTTTTGGTGGACCACCATCTTGGGTGGATATTTAATTCATCTGTAGTTCATAGTTTGTTTGATGGTACGTAGAGCCAGTATATGAGTTCTTGACTTCCGGGGCTGCACTATGGGTGATTGTGTTGCACGTTTCTTCTCCTAGTTCAATCTCCCCGGCCGCCAGCTTCTCATGGTATATTCTCCGCAGACTGTAACAGTCCATAGTGGAATGTCCTGCGTATTGGTGGTATACACAGAAGTCCGGTCTTCTTTTCATCTCTTCCGTTACAACGAACCGGGGCCTTGGAGGCTTCACCACTCCATATTCAACTCATTGTTCATACAGGTTCCTGAATGCCTTCTCGCTACATGTAATAGCCTCCGGAACTGGCATCCTGGTATACTTATCCCCATGCCTTTCTCTGCTTCGCTCAAATTTCTCATTCTTTTCCCTCTTGCCCCCTTGTGGTTTTGACTGAGAATCCGCCAAAGCCACAGTTGCTGTCCTCTTGCGCTTCCATGTAACCATCGCATGGCTGGTGGGAAATGTCATGATTCCTCCCAAGTCTTGTGAAAAAGATGAGAGGGTCGCAAATGAATCACAAGCTTTGATAATGAGGTGGGGCTTGAAAGCGTCTAAAGCACCATTGTTGCATATGCTAACCAAGTTCTTTTCTTCAATTAGCTCTGCACACTTCTGTGCTTGGGTCCTGAACCTATCCACGTAATCTGACAGCTCCTCGTTTGGCTTCTGCTTGAATCGCATGAGCTCTACAATGGTTACCTGTTTCTGCACATAGAAAAATTTCTTAAAAAATTGCAATTTTAGATCATCCCAATCATGGACTGATCCCTTCTCCAAATTGTAGTACCAACTAAAGGCACTATCCGTCAAAGTCTTGTTGAATTCCCTCATCAACAAGTTGTGGTTGTTTACTTCATCATATCCTAGCCATGGAGACATCGACTCTACGAACCTGGCAATGTGTTCTCTGGCATTTCCTTTCTCCCCATTATATTTTGGAAACTGCGGGGGATGCTCAATATACCCTGTCGGATAAGGTTGCCTCCGAATGTGTGCAGGGTAAGGTGGAGTAAAATCTAACTCCGAGGGTCGGGATGTCTTCCTGCGAAGTTGATTGATCACATCGATCATATCATTCTTTGTCACGTACTAGCTTGTGGCGTGAACTCTCTGGGGTGTTGTAATATACTGTTGTATTGGCGGTGTGTATGGCGAAGAGATTGGTTGATGTACACTTGCATCGTGCAAAGCTGGCACTGATGGCCTTTGTTGGCTCACTCGCTGGACATGGCTTGGGACGGTTGACATCTGCACCTGTGAAAATGCTTGAAGAGAAGTTGAGATGATGTTCGTTTGAGGTTGGCTTGCTTCCAACCTAAGTTGTGGCCCGTCACCACTGTTCTGAAGCTCCAAGTTGATTATTGGAACTGATTGACTTTCAGTCAATGGAGGTACAATCTGGTTCTCTTTGTTGTTGTTGCCATTGTTATTGTCCTCCACTCCTACTTGTTCTCCATGCAAATTGCCTGGGAACATGGCCTTGAAGGTAGGGATCTGCATCAATTGCTGGCGAAAGTTCCCCATCTCCTCTTGCTTCCTCTGCATCTCTAATATCATGGTCATCATCATCTCTTGTCCTTCCCGTGCTTCCTTTAATGCCTTGAGCATCTCCAGTTGCACAACAGTGGTCTGCTCTCCGCTTGCATCCTCGCCTTGCTTTCCTGCACTTGTGTGTTATTGATTGGCCATATGTGGTGATATTGAACTCCCTTCTGAAGCGTCTTCAATAATTGGTTGGTCAAAATCCAGGTTTTCGCCTTGGAAAGCTTGAGTGGTTTGCCTTGAAACTGGATCCGGCGAGGTAATACTATTTGTTGATGAAGCAGCTCTTCCTGTAGTTCTCCCACTTCGAGTTGTGGGCATACCCTTCACGAATTCTACACCTCCCCAGCAGAGTCGCCAAATAAATGTGGGCAAGGAAATCGTACCTTGCTAGAGTTAGGGTTTCGTGTTGGCCGAGGAGGAGAGAAATCCACAAAGAGCACGGAATTGATTGGTTGATTGAAGATGGGAGAACGACAGGTGGACGATTACTCCAACGACGCGTGGAAGAACCCCTAGAATCCAGGAACCGTGTTAGGGTAACGAGGATTCCAAGAGCCTTCTTGAGTCCTTCAAGTTGAGAGAATGTCCAAACCCTTTCAGTGCTTTTAGGTGGAATCTCCGAGCCTTTAAGTCACTAAAAGGGTCTCTTTGATCTTCTGAGAGTCCAAGTCTTGAGTCTGGAGAGAAGTCCCCTTCTCAATGGAATGGAAGGGGTATTTATAGGGTTTTCTGGAAAGTAGTCATGTGCAAGGCACATGCCTTCAGGGAATTTCCGGAAATACCCTTTAGTCATTAGAATAATGTCCATATTGCCCTGTCCTTCTAGCCACCAATCCAATCCCTCAATCAATTCCCAAAATGAGTCGCCTCCACTAGTCTTCTGCCTCGGGACGCGTGGAGGCTTCTCCCGGGTCTAGCACATTTATTTCTGACTTTTCCGTCTTTATTAAATTTGGTTATGCGAACCCCAATTTGCACATTTAATGAGGTCGTGGAACCCTAATTATGCATTTAATTCAATTAGGTCATGTGAACCCTAATTTTTCACATGGGCCCACATTGCCTAAGCTTGCTTTCGTTGCGGAATGTAAACTTTTTAGCAACGATTTTCGTTGCTGATTATATTATTTGGCAACGACATTATGCTGAATCAATAATGAAAATGTTTTTTACTGGTTATTTTTGAATAGCAACGAAAGTTGTCGGTTAGCAACGACATTATATGTTGTCGTTTCTTTATATGTGCAGCGAAAGTTGATATAATTTACAACGATAAAGAATGTTGCCTTTTATTTTAGTATTAGCAACAATATCATCTCTGTTGTTATTAGGATAATTTTTCGTTGCCAAATATTATATTTTTAATGTCATTAGCAACGAAAATTTGTTGCTAACTATATAAAAAATTGTTGATGTTGCTATATTGAAACTTGTTCAATACTTTGGTAACGAATTATATTGTTGCCAAATCAAAATTTGACATTTTTTTTGTGTAGCTGGCTGGCTCAATGTCCCCATAGCAAATAATGACAAAAATACAAAAAAATTAAAATATTATTAACTTAATAAAATCATCCACTACATAATCATTCATTATCTTTACAATTAACCATCTAAAGCTACACCTATATCATGGTAATGTATATACGCTCATGCCAGGTGTGCAAAATTTTAAAGTCGTCAAGACCACTGATGTCATTTCATATTTAGGTGCTCCAAGAATGAACTCTTCTTCCTTCATGAACCTGAAACGTAACAGATTATACAAAAAACATGATTATCAAGACATTATAGGGTGGAAAAAACGTACAGATAAGAAAGAACATTGTCACATTAATCTGTGCCTGTCAAAAACTAGCATATATTACAGTTTATATGGTAGAATAAATAATCACCCCAAGATGTGTTTAGATCCTCGAAGTCATGTAGGTTTTGTTGTTCTTACTTCAAACATTTTGTTGTAATTGACAAAAAATTAAAAAAAACTCAAGTTTAAAGAGAGAGCTATAAAATTTTCAGGATTAAGGCAAAATGAACATGTGCTGGGTTGGCTTTCTTTTCTGAACATGCAAACAAAATTGTATCCACTCACAGTAAATTTAAATTCTTTTGTCACTAAATGTGTATCGGGGGGAATTGGGCGAAAAGTGCAGTGGAGGGGATATTCAAGGAATTTAAAAAATGCATATGAGCATATTCAAGGAATCCCTTATGTTTCAAATGCCAAAAGGACCTAAAAATGAGGCAGATAACTACATTATATTTCACATGCATGAATGGATGCAAAATGAATCGTAAACAAAAGAGGAATTAATGCATGCAAAATAAAAGGCAAAAAACCAAGCTCATTTGTAAGAAAGAAACCAAATATGAATTATATAATGCTTGCTTTGCCAAGTTTGGCTATATAAATCAAATAGGAATTGAGATTATAAACCTCAGCAACAGGGAATCTCATCCTGGCTTCATCTAGCTCTTTCTGAGATCCCCTAGAAGATACCTAAATAGACTACAAAAGGGTAAAAAGGAAATGTAAATGTGAACTACTAGTCAGCTTGACATATGCACTTTCTTGCACAACTCAAAATACTTATAGAATTCTGGAAAATCTACATTACTAATACATAAATACATTTAAGAACTAATCTCAAAGTTATTCCAACAACCTGATTCAATCTTAAGAATTAAGAGAAAATAATGATACAGAAGAATATTCACCTGTATGGAAAGAATAGCAACAATTGTTAAGATCTCTTCAGAACATCCAAGTTCATTTGAAGCTAAGATCATTTTTGAGATCATTGGATCCTACATAAAATTGGAGTTCTGATTACTAATCGGTATTCTTTCTGTTTCAATAAATATTAAGATTGATAGTGCAGACATACGTACTAAATAGAGAGAGAGAAGAGAGGAAAAAATAAGCATAAAGCAACATACTAACGAAATTTCGGTAATTTGAAATCCAGTAGGTGAAGTAAGCTTGGTGTTAACGCCAAGATCTTTCTTCACGTCCCAATCACGAAAGACGTCCTGATCCTGCACAGTAAACACGACAAACACCACAAGCTTGACGGCTGGACCGCCGGGGGATAGCTCAGGCGTGAGAGTAAGTATGTCTGTTCACAAGGTTAACTCAAGAGGATAAAGTCTAGTGCAATGTGAGTATGAATTGATAATCTGTGGTTGTGTGTGGATATATGAAATACATACCTCTTTTGTGAAGACTTACTCGATAGGAAAAAATATCTTTGTGCGGTTTTCCGTGCCACCCACTACCTCTGACACAGCCCCCGTGATCTGATGGTTCCTGCCAGGTGTGTACAGTTCACCCACTACTTCTGACCTCTGTTTTCTACCGCCGGCCGTCATCTGATCCCATCCACATTAATGCATGGCAGTAATAGCAGTCAACCATCATGCTTTTTCATCATCACAAGTCAAAGATGGAAATATTTAAACATCTGTTGAGTTAGCCCACTGACCCAACAAAGAGGACCCAACTGATCGAGCCCAACTGAAAAGACCCGGTAGATTAACCAAGTAACTCGGCTCAAACCCTTTGGTCCAATATCTAAAATATCACGCCCCAACATTGCCCCCCAGTCTTTTATTAAACAAGATGTTTAATGAAAGAGTATAAATGGCATCGGTTCAGGACAAAAGGAATTATAATAAGACCAATAAAGGCCCAAAATACGGCTTACCGAAGCCCCTCTGGTGAACATCAAATAGCAACGTAAAGGATTCATCTTCGCCGAACTCTACAGAAGTACCAACTGAATCGCCTCTAACTACCGAAGCTCAAGCCATAGAATGAAATATTGGTTCGGTAATAGTGTGTGTCCGTGGTACCGATGATCATCGTAAGGAGATAGTTCCATCATGGACATCGCTGCCCATTATTTCGAACTAATTGACCAATAATGGTCATTTGCAAGCAAACACTATCTTCGGGTGCCTCTGTCCCAAATATAAAGAAACCGAAAAGGATACCGAAGAGGATGCCGAAGTGAATACCAAAGAGGAGTCCGAAAAGAAATTCGAAGAGAATGCCAAAGAGAATACTGACTGAAGGGATAACGCCATCCGGAAGTCTGTGTTGGCAAAAGAAAGAATCAATCTTGATATTTCTCTCTTCAATAATGAATGCCTTCGGAAAGATATCGACAAGATCGAAGAAGAACTAAAATCGACCAAGGTCACTCATCGGGTCATCACTGATATAAATGTCAATCTGTCAAGCTAAAGATCAAAGCGTCTGACACATCGTCAGAAGCTCGAAGAAGAGCTCAAAAGAGCTTCGGGCCCTTAAGAATTTGAGTCCGCCACTGACCGAAGACCTTCATAAGAAATCCAAATAGCATACGGAAAATCCGCCGAGCTGGACGATGAGATCGACCATACGTAACGTCGAAGTAGATGAAATCTGTGCTGATGAAGAAGCCTGAAGATGACCTCCCCTTTACCTTTAGCTGTAGAACTTTCTGTGAAAATTCTAACTTTATGTGAACAGTTAATATTTAATGAAATATCAACTTCATGCCTTATTACTTCTGTGTGAACATTTCTTGTCAATAATTCAGTATCAATTGATCTGTATGAACCTAACTTAAGACATGAACTAGATAAGGCGTATAACAGTTAATTTATGAAATGAAGTGAACTGAATTTAATTGATAGAATTTAATGAATAGTATTGAATGAACTGAACTCAACACTTGAACAAAATAAAGTAATGTATACTTATCGTTTCCGAAGTGTGAGATCGGTCATGTGTGAAGTGAATTCGGCTGATCCTCCTTGCACCATCAGAATCTTGCTTACCACTCGGGGTAGAATAAATATATAAGGACATTTGTTTACCACTCGGGGTGAAACAATTATATAAGGGCCAAGATATAAGGACCAAGATATAAGGATCAAGACATAAGGATCAAGATATAAGGACCAACATATAAGGATCAAGATATAAGGATCAATATATAAGGATCAAGATATAAGGATCAATTGTGACCATTGACTTACCACCCTGGTAAAATCAATATAGGATCCTTTGTCTACCACTCGGGGTAGAACAACAAATGGGCTGCCATCGAATGGCCAGCGAGTCCTACCATACCTCCGTACACCATAGTGTCCATAGGACAAATAGGACCAGGATCAATAGTGACCATTGATTTACCACCCTGGTAAAATCAATATAGGATCATTTGTCTACCACTCGGGGTAGAACAACAAATGAGCTACCATCGAATGGCCAGCGAGTCCTACCATACCTCCTTACACCATAGTGACCATAGGACAAATAAGACCAGGATCAATAGTGAAAAAATGAGCGTGGATGAGCCACCGAAGTCTTTCTGTGCTGAATTTCCAGTTCTTTCAAGAATATCTCTGCCGAAGTATTTTGTAGGCCAACAACTTTGCAGCCAAATGATCGCCACAGATGTCTTTGTGAACTTCCCGAAGGACATACTCTACTTCGGACGAAAGTAAATATTTGAGCAATGGTGACGAAAAAGGTCTTTCGATAAAGATTCTCATTGATGAGAGCAAAATTGACACTCTTATAATTGTTCTTCTTTGCCAACATCTGATCCGAAGAAAAGACGCTATCTGCCATCAAAGTTATAAGCATCTGTAGTGGCCAACTTCGATAATACATCAACAATGGAATTGTTATTGTGATCGACCCCTTGATAACCTGCTGTACTGATGTCCGAAATAGAATATTCATCTGCATACAATGTCCACGAGCTCTGCTTCTGCTGAAGTACTGCAACGGCTTTGTCGGACCCTTGAACTTCTCTTTAACTATTATAAGCTTCATAAAAGAATTGTCATAATGTCAACCGACCTTGAAAATATTTACCGAAGGGTTCGGATTTCCAGGAGTGCGGCTTATAGATCTGCTTTGGTGACGAGTCCTTCGCTGTTGGCGAGAACACTCAAGGCAGAGTGCCTTTTTTTTGCATTCTCGGGTGAATATATTCTTGAATTGCTCCCTCATCTGTTTGTGTCATAGTCTCGAGAACCCCTAGGATGAGGTACCCTCTTCGGATGCTTAGAAATATGGGTGCATTTTGTGTGCTGAATCTGAACCTGACAGCTTTAGATGGGCATCTCCGAAGACAAGTGCCCACAGGGCGGTGTGCCCTCAGTGGATTCTCAGAAGTGTGGCTTCTGGATCTACTTCGGTAAAATTTTCTGTCACTGTGGTGAGGATACTCAAGGCAGGATGCCTTATTTGTACTCTGAGGTGCATGCTCCCTGGATCAGTTTCTTCATCTGCTGCGACCATAATCCCAAAGACCAATAGGGCGAAGTACCCTTCTCGGTCAAACAATCAGGAAAATGGCTGTTGGGTCTTCGTCTACTCTGCTTCGACCATAATCTCGAAGACCAATAGGGCGGAATACCCTTCTCGGTCAAACAATCAGGAAAATGGCTGTTGGGTCTTCGTCTACTCTGCTTCGACCATAATCCCGAAGACCAATAGGGCGGAATACCCTTCTTGGTCAAACAATCAGGAAAATGGCTGTTGGGTCTTCGTCTACTCTGCTTCGACCATAATCCCGAAGACCAATAGGGCGGAATACCCTTCTCGGTCAAACAATCAGGAAAATGGCTGTTGGGTCTGCTTCGATCCCGAGGAAGGCCTCGAGACATGTCTTTAAAGTGTAGACTTCTTTCTAACTTGATCAGTCTGTCAGTCTGACCATTTCGGTATAGGATTCTAAGCAATATGCCTTCTACCCTTTTCTGACCATGGTCAGGTCTTCTTCTCGGCAGCAAAAATCAATCTTCTTCCAGCATCATCCTGGGCTCTCGAACGAGAACCCTCAGAAACCTGCTTGGAAGCAGTACCAGACCGAGCATTCTTTGAAGGACCCAATTAATCCTTGACAAATACTCATTGTGTAGACGAAATCATAGCCATCAGGTATCCTTTAGAGGTAACTGTTCTACTCTTCTTCACCATGGATTCCGACGTAGAGCAGCTGCAATTTGTGATTGAAAACTTCAAGAACACTAGAACACAGCCCTCCTTCTAGCGCCAATGTTAACGCCAAGATCTTTCTTCACGTCCCAATCACGAAAGACGTCCTGATCCTGCACAGTAAACACGACAAACACCACAAGCTTGACGGCTGGACCGCCGGGGGATAGCTCAGGCGTGAGAGTAAGTATGTCTGTTCACAAGGTTAACTCAAGAGGATAAAGTCTAGTGCAATGTGAGTATGAATTGATAATCTGTGGTTGTGTGTGGATATATGAAATACATACCTCTTTTGTGAAGACTTACTCGATAGGAAAAAATATCTTTGTGCGGTTTTCCGTGCCACCCACTACCTCTGACACAGCCCCCGTGATCTGATGGTTCCTGCCAGGTGTGTACAGTTCACCCACTACTTCTAACATTTGTTTTCTACCGCCGGCCGTCATCTGATCCCATCCACATTAATGCATGGCAGTAATAGCAGTCAACCATCATGCTTTTTCATCATCACAAGTCAAAGATGGAAATATTTAAACATCTGTTGAGTTAGCCCACTGATCCGACCCAACAAAGAGGACCCAACTGATCGAGCCCAACTGAAAAGACCCGGTAGATTAACCAAGTAACTCGGCTCAAACCCTTTGGTCCAATATCTAAAATATCACGCCCCAACACTTGGCATCGTCATCAATCACTCCAAGAGAATAAAGTACTTCAAGTGCTCTGATCATTGCTTCAGGCGATGGAGATGCTGGCCAATCAAAGCCTAAGATGTTATCAATGCCCAAAGCTTTTAACTGAAATCAAAGTACAATTGCACACAAGAACGTAAAACATCTTAGAAAGGAAAAAGGGAAACAAAAATAAAGGCCTAGTACCTACTTTTCTTTATAGTGTGTGGAAAAACTGAGTACATGAGATCATATTTGGCATACAAGGTTTCGTACAAAGAAATGTATGTAAAAAAGAAAGAACATTGGTACATAAGATTTAGTACCAAGGACTAAAAGGAGCATTTATAGGATTCTTTCATGCAAGACACATAAAGCAGTAAGGGATTACTCGTAATGTTCTTCCAGGTGTAAGATGGAAATTTCCAGACATCTCCCTATTGGCTAAAGAACTTTTTTTTCATTTCTTTATTTACACACACAAACCGATGGAATGGAGAACACAATGACAATAAATAAAGAAACTAAATTCAATGAACCTAGCTCCTGTGTTGAACTGTATAATATAACATATAAAAAATAGTAAATTCTTGATCAAATAAAGTTCAAATAATGCAGTATACAATTACTATCATTTCTTATTTTCTAAATTCTTATAGAATCCCTTCTAATCTTTCCAAGAAATATAACTAATAAAATACTATTGTACAAAAAGCAGCAGTACCAGGAGTATCAAACCACCAATCAAGCTACGTAAGGAACTTCTAGTCCATCATAAAGAACAAGCAAAGTTGTGTACTTAATAGAAAAAAAGTATTAGAGGGCTATACATTATCAAAGTGGCAAAGTTAAAAACTTCATTATAGATTATACAAAAAGAGGATGATTGCTAAATCTTTTTTCATTAGGTTGCACTACGAAAACCTTTATACTAGAGAATGGAAATAGTCATATTAGTGATACAAATAATAGCAAAGAATTATGTAACTAAATAGCTCAAGTGGTTCCACGCAGATCTTGGGTTTGTAAGATATCTTTTTATTAGGTAATATTATAGTAATCATATGATTTAGTTCTGCAAACTTCTTCAAATACAAAGTAAAGAGTAAATGTTAAGAATGAATACCATACAAAGGCAATACCCTGCAGTTGCTTCAATTCTCTGTTATAAACCTGAACTAATTAGCATAACATTCATCATATCTTTAAGTGTTCTATTTTTCCTTTTTGCAACTCCATTGGACTGTGGAGAATAAGGAGGAGAAGTTTCATGTATAATTCCATTTAGTTCACAAATTTTTTTAAGACTTCCCGAATCATATTCACCTCTACGATCATATCTAAGTCTTTTAATTTTTCTTTCTAACTGATTTTCAACTTCTGCTTTATATTTAATAAACATTTCTTCCGCTTCATCTTTAGAGGAAAGTAAATAAATTTGAGTATATCTAGACATATCATCTACAAAAAAATATAATATTTCTTACCACCTCTACTCGTACTATTTTTAAAACCAGCTAGATCACTGTGAATTAACTCAAGTAGTTCAGTTTTCCTTTCAACACTTTTAAAAGGTTTTTTAGCATTTTTTGCTTCTACACAAATTTCACATTTATTAAACTCGGTATTTGCAAGATTAGGTATAAGTTCAAGTTGTTTCAACTTTTTAATAGAAGCTACATTCACATGTCCTAATCTAGCATGCTACATATCCAAAGATTCAACAATATAAGCAAAAGAAGCATTCTTATTATTCAATTCAGCACAAGCATCAAGTACAAATAAACCTACATTACAAAAACCTTTCCCAACAAATTCTCCAATACGAGTAAGTACAAGTTTATCAGACTCAAATACAAGTTTAACGCCAGCTTTATTCAACAAAGACCCGGACACAAGATTTCTACGAATATCGGGCACATGAAGAACATCTTGTAAAGCAATTGTTTTTCCAGAAGTTAATTTTAGTAAGACTTTCCTTTTTACAACAACGTTCGTGGCTCGATAATCTCCCATAAACACTTTTTATCCATTAGTCACATTTTCGTAGTTGAGGATTACGTCTCTATTAGCACAAATGTGTCTTGTGGCCCCGGTATCTACTACCCATTCCATGAAGTTGTCAACAAGATTTACTTTCGAGACAACTGAAACAATAACATCATCGGATTCAACCAAGTTTTCTTGGGGCTTAGGCTGAGAGTTATTATTTTTGTTATCTTTCCCCTTGCGAAAATGACACTTCATAGCAATATGGCCAGGTTTGCCATATACAAAGCAAGGACCTTTAGTAAAAGGTTTTTGAATTTGATTTGAGTTGTTGAACCTATTATCCCTTTTTCCCATTGATTTTTGATTTTTTCCTTTGTGATTTTTGGACTTATAATTTTGGCTCTTCAACTGTGGCTTTTGTTCTACGAGATTAGCTTTGACAGTATGACTTGGAACTACTTCTCCCCTTTCTTTAGCCCTGTTTTGTTCTTCAATATGTATGTGTTCATCTAGTTCCTGCATAGTGAAATCCTTAGTTTCATGTTTAAGATTCATTTTATTATCTTTTCATGAGGGTGGTAATTTCTTGATAAGTACAGCAACTTGAAAATTCTCACATATTTTCATTCCTTCCCCAATAACTTCCCCCACAATTTTCTGGTATGTATAAACTTGATCTATAACAGATTTTCCATCTTCTATCTTAAAATCTAAAAATTTTCCGGCAACATATTTTTTAAGGCCAGAGTTTTCAACAACATATTTAGATTTTAACGCTTCCCAAGTCTTTTTTGCACTTTCATACGGATAATATATCTCAATTAATGAATTAGACAAGTAGTGCAACAAATATCTACGACATGTGCGATTATCCTTAACATAATCCCCTTTATCAGCATCCGATTTTTCAACAGTTTTAGCAGTAGGAATAACATCATTAACAGTAGCAACAGTAATATGAGCATCCAAATATAACACATATTCTAAATTCATGGTTTCCAAATAAAACAATATATCTTCGGATCATCTCTTAAAATTAGAGCCATCAAAACGTTCAATTTTAGAAAGGTCTAGGGCAGTCTTCATCTTGTTAATTAGCAGGAGTCACTTTTTAGATTGTTGGAAAACTGAACAGAATTAACAAGACGAGCAATAGAGTAAATTGGAACAACTTAGTTGTTATACGAAGAAAGCCGAGGCATAGCAAAGCTACTGTCCTAAAAAGTGATTCCGCCCTCACTGATTATAAACCTTGGTACAGTTGAGCTCCACGACGTTCACTCTCCAGGATTCAACGGCGAAGCCTCAATTGCGTATACTCGCAGAAGAAGGCTGTGGACTTGTCTTTGTGGATTGCCCTAATTAACAGAGTATATATATATATATATATATATATGAATAACAAACTGCTATTTAGAAAGGAGAAGGAAAAGAACTGTTACTGTGTACATCCTTTTTTTGAAGAACGGAAGCAATATATATATATTAGTAAAAGAGAAGAACGTTGGCAAAAAGAACGTTGGGAAACAACGTTCAAGAGAACGTTGGATGGGAGTTACAGAACGCACAAACGTAAATAAGGTTTACGTTGGAACAATTAATAAAAAACGGCTAGGGTATTAAATAGGTTAACATGGCTTAGTATAAAAAGAAATAAAAATGGATTTAAGCAAAACTGTGGGCTACCTGGGTGCACCCGCGAAGGATAATCGACCGGATTGGCACCACCCCTGTGCGGGCGTATCGCGCGCACACACGCACTAAGGTTTTCTGACTGAAAGTCCGAGAACCAAGCTTGGCCTCGCCCAATTCCTTAGCCGTCCTCATGTGCGCGAGCCCATCCCTTTTACACAACCAAGTTACAAAGCCTAAGCCAACATGAGCTAATATACCCAAAGAATTTTTTCAAAATAGACAATATTGGACTTTGTCAAAACTATGAATTTTTGGAGCATCACACCAACACTCTCTTGTCAATAGGAGCTGCAAAAGTGGTCATATTCGTTTGCACTGTCGTGTTTGCCAGTCCGTGCTGATCATGAAAAGGATCGATGATCGATCGTGTTGCCAAGACAAAACTCATTGTATGAAATTTTCACCGCAATGTTTTGGTAAGTTATGGAGCTAGGCAAGTCTATTAGGGTTTTGAACATACAACTAAATTTCCCAATGGGCAGGCACGTAGTTGAGAGCCAGTTAGGTTAAACTTTGAAATGCATGGTGGATTTGGCTTCCAGGGTCGGCCCTGAGTTTTGAAGGACTTAAAGCGAACAATAAAAAATGGGCCTTTTGCGAATTGCTATTAAAACAGGCATAAAAAAATGAAAAAATTTCCTGAATAAAAGAGCATCAATACGAAAGAATACCAAATATAATAATTGACTATTTCAATATTTCCAAAGCATTATTTAGATATCATATTATCACTAAGTCAAAAAAGTAATTACCAAATAGGGTCTCCTTTATTAAGAGTATAACACTACTCCTAAATAATTAAAAAAATCCAAAAAATTGAATCTGATGATGAACCCCCAGGTACATAATAATTAAACTATTTTGTACAAATTATATGCTTTAAATATGTAGAATATTACAATAATCAGTATATCCTTATTTGATGCAACTTTTTTTTTTGGCTGGTTAGATTTGTTTACGGGGACTGTGGTAGTGTGGTACTGATTTCAGCATAATATATCTGGAGTATTTTTCTCACAAACAGATGGGTATATATATATTGAAAAGAGATTAAATTTTTCGATTGATTCATAAATCATAATAGCATAAACAAATCCATAGTAGCATAAACAAATCTACTCAATCAGTCATAAAGCCCAATTAAATTAAACAATGCTTCTAAATCTCATAAACAAAACAATTAATTTTAAAACCCTAAAAAATAGAATTAATACATGAAATTAAACAGTGATGAAGGATTTAAGGAGACGAAGTCCGCTAGAGAAGCTCAATTGAAGGAGATGAACTATTTGTGTGAAGGAGTCTAAGAGACGAACTATTTGTGTGAACTGTGAATGAGACTATTTGTAATTTAGATGAAGGAGATGAACTCAGCACTCAGTCACTCACAGTCTCATAGATTGATTATTTGCTTTAATATTTAAGTATTATATTTAAATAATAATAAAATGAGAATATTTAAGGGGGCCCTAAAAAATTTTAGGCCTAAAGTCCGGGCACCTTGGGCTTTAGTCCAGGGCCGGTAGTGTTGGCTTCGAAAACAGCTATGAAGAGTGCAATAACAATTACGAAAATGATTAAAATCAATAGGGCACTTATTATTCTGCAGCAAATTTTGATGCACCGGTTTTGGAAAAATTTTTGGTTGTTTGATCCCCTTGTATATGATGAAGGTATGTGGAAGTGGATATAATTAATAGCCCAATCACTGGTTCATTATGATCCTCCATTTGTGAGGAAAAAGTGGGGGTGAGACTTGAGATGTGAAGAAGAATAATAAAAGAAAAGAAGAAATTTGAGTGAATTTTATTGAAAGCTAATGAAGATTTTAGTGTATTTATAATAAGTACTGTCTAGAAGATTGGAAATAAAAAAAAATCATTAATATTTGTTTCTGAGCAAATCGGGTTCTTTTCGGATGCCCTAAAGGCTAAAAAATTGAATAGTTATGTTGACTTGATGATTATGGAAGCAGAAGTACGTGTGATTTGTGATTTTGTTTATTTATTTATTAATTAGGACGTGATTTTAATTACGATTTAGTACTGTGCATGCAAGTATAAGAGCAATTAGTGGCACAGGACAAATGTACATATATATATATATATATATATATATATATATATACTAAACACACAAATTTATGTGTACCTTATTATTTTATGAATTTTCATCTATAGCTAAGACACTGTTCTATCTAATGTGTCTCCTAGCATTATTGTTAATGGAATGTCAAGATTTAATTTTTTTTGTGGTTTCCTGAGATGCGTAGAAGTAGCTAGGGATATTTGGGGACGGAAGAAAAATTTATGTCTAATAGGGACTTTGATACTATATATTTCTTTCGTCTAATATTATTGAAACTACATTCTTTTCTAACTACATATTCCAACAACACTAACAGGTAAAATTCCATATCTTCAAGACCATCTCAATCCACTCCAATCTCTGTCGTCCCTTTTTATTTGTAAATAATATGAATGAATTAAGAGACAATTTTCCACCAACAAAAAAACTAGAGACGACACTCGGGTGTTTTAGTATGGTCTCTACTGGTATCCCGGCAGTAATCATAAACTTGGTGGTATTTCTGAACCCATGCCATGGCTGCGTACTGTTGTGGGGTCAGCCCACCGGATTGAGCCGGTGAACCTGAAGCTGGCCGGCATGTGGCCGGGGCATTGTCTATGCATCCTCCGAGCTTGAAATTATTGTACCTACCAATAAATGGTTGGTATCTATAATCAGCTTTATATCTTCCGCCCTCAGTTGCCCATGATGAGGCGTCCCATACGGATCCATACACCCACATTGGCCTCAATGGAAATGTAGCATCGCTTTTCTTGGGATATCTCCTTATGGGTACATCATCCACAAAAAATCTGCACATATATATATGTATATATATATATACATATATATATATATATATATATATATATATATTAGGTCAGGTCTGGTCAGTGAATGATAATAGAAATTTTTGTGGGCTATGCATGTACATACGAGCTAGGTACAATGCCCAAAGTTGATATATCTTTGGTCAATGACTTTTGAGCTTAATTATGAGAATTCATATATATTCAAATTAGTCTACGTAATTTCGTGTGCATGCATGCATGGAAAAAAATAGATCATATGAAATAAATTAAAATCGCTAATTTAATTTGAGAAAAGATAGATAGACAGTTACTAATTAATTACATGATCTCGTTGGGGTTCCAGAGGATAGCGTAGTTGTGATAATCTTTAGTGGGGTCGAACCAAAGGTTAAACTTCACCTCCCTTCCAATTAAATTGCTTCCATCTCCAGTTCCGTTGATGTAAACATTTGTTTGCAGTGTATAGGGTTTACCAGGTGTTGTTCCTAGGAACTCAATATCAATCTCATCATGCTGCGGTAGCACTTGATTGTTTGAAAGCTACAATCGTTAATTAATAATTAAGCAGAATTAATATTAAACCAAGATTATTGATATATTAGATTAAGTACAAGAAAAATCATAATCAATAAATAAAAAATTCATGCATACTCCCTCATTCCAAAATATAACATTAATAATATTGATTTTTTAAAAAGTTAATACTGTAAGTCATTTTAAAATTTAGAATTAACATGATTACTATGAGTTTGAAAATATTATATCGTATAATTAGTAGTAATTTTCAGATATATAGTTTATAATCTTCACATTTATATTGTCTAAATTCAATGTATTTTTATCTGTGTTGGATTTAATTTTTTTAAAAAACTGACTTTAAAAAATTAATATTGATCTTATATTAATTACTAAGAAAATATATAAATATATGAAAAATACTGGCACTCTGGTTCTCACATAGAGAGAAGTAATAACTCCTGCAGTATAACCAGGTTGGAGCTTAACAGCTGCACCAAAGTACCCAGATCGATACGAATTAAGTGATTTAAATCCGCTTCCTATATTCATGAAAAAACAAATTAAACTATGTTAAGCTAGGGTGTTCAATGAAATTTTCTTTTAGCTGATATATAAAAATAAATAAATAAATAAACAAATGGATAAAATGGAAAAATGACAAGAAATAATAAAGAAGAAAATAAATATTGCTATGTGGAAAATTAAACATATGAGGCAATTATTAAGACCTATGTTTTAAAATTGTAAAGACCTGAGGTTTTATCTAGCCAAATTGTTAAAATACCCCCCTCCAGAATTTGATGCTGAGGACCCCAGAGATTACTAAAGCCTTTAAAAAAGCTAATTGAAGGAAATTTAAGAGTAGGGAAATAGCCAGGTGAAGGTGGAAATTGTGCATTGCCTGAAAAATTATACATGAAGATAAGAAGAATATAGAGAAGGAGAGCCATGAAAATTAAAAGAGATAAAGACGAATTAATTAAAAGGAAGAAACTAGCTTTTGAACAGAATAATGTAACTGAATATATGATTTGTGAAAGAGTATGGAAGTAGAGGTATCTGTATATATAGTGAGAATTTGAGGGACCTACAATGCAATTAAGAGATAAGGATAATGATATACGGAAGTTACACAAATAAATAGACAGAATTATAAGAAGAGATTTAATTCATATGCTGCATATGGAGAAGGAACGATCAACTTGCATATATATTGCAGTACATATTAATTCTTATTTAATGAATGAACAAGACAATATTGTAACATTAACTGTTATTGATACTCGAATTTTTAAAAATATAACTAATTAGATTTATTTTTGTTAAGATAATATTTTATATATATATATATATATATATATATATATATATATTCTTTTTCCTCCGAATTTTCCACGTTCTAATAAATGTATTCGTATCCATGAAGAAGACAAAAGGAATTAAATCAATTACAGTTGTCTACCAAGATTGAAATTATTTGGAAATTGATTTAGTTTTAAACTATATATCACGTGGGAATTAATGAAAAACTTGGTTCTCCCCGAGCACAAAAATCTTTGTGTGATTAAACCTCTTATCAGATTAGGTCATAGGATCAAATATACAAAATACAAGAATTTGCAGTTTTAGTACATGTGGATAAAGAATTAATGATCAACTTGCATTTTAATTTGGAAGTTAATTATTATTCTGTATACTAGTTTTCTTTCTACTTGAATATGAAATTCTATATATTTTGTTAATTAAGCTTGTTTATTTAAGATATAAAGAGATTATTATTGCCTTCTAATTAAGACTGATATTTTATGGAAATTGATGTAGTTTTTCAACTAACTAACTAGTGGAGGAGATGATCAAGTTGCAAGTTATTTATTATTCTTTCATTCAGTAGTTTTCCTTCCATTTCAATAAGAAAACCAATAAGTTTATTTAATATTTAGAAGAGGAATTAAAGAATTGTTGTAGTCTACAGGCCAGGCCAAGACTGCAATAATTTTATCATGTAGTTTTTCAACCAAATACATGAGGATAAGGAATGATTAACTTGAATGTTGTAAATTACTTGGAATAAGAATTAACTATAGATATGGTTGGTTATGCATGGACACTAGCTATTTTAATGAACCAATATATCTAGCTAGTACGTACTGTACATTCAGAACATCAATGGCGGCCAAAAAAATAAATTTTTACATTGTTTGGTAGTTTAATTTTTTAGTTGAAGAAAAGAAAAGAAAATAAATAAAAGAAAGTAGAGAAAAGAAAGCTTTGTTTTATTTTCTTTGACCTTTTCTTATCAGAAATGAGAAAAAAAACCCTCCAAGACGCATCTAAAAGACACATGTGGAATGGTTCAAAACAATAATGCTATGTTTGGATTGAAAAAATAAAATTAATAAATGAGTAAAATAGAGAGGGGAAGGAAATGAAATGGAGAGTTGAATGATTTATTGATCTATTCAAACTGGGATGAGTCATTCTATACCCTCCCCAAGGAATAAATTCACAAATTTGACAGGAATTGGAATAATTCATTTCATTTCAACCAATTTTTTTTATTCCATTCTCACCTTCATTCTTAATTAGAATCCAAACATGGCATAATTAAGTGTAGCACTTTTTAAAATACGAAAAGAAGCGGCAAATTTCATATGGTCTTGGAGGACTTATCACTTATCAACATCCATATCATCTTCCCATATTATATATATTAGTAGTAATATATATATATATATATATATACATGCATGCATGACTAGTACGTACGTATGATAAGAAAATTGGTGAGACACGTAATGGCTTATATGCGAAAGGAGACATGCATGCTTGCTGAATTTTATGGCTTTGATTTGAAAGAATGAAGAAGTTGCTGTAGGATTTTGTGCCTTTGATACCACACAGAGATTTAAAATTAGAAAAGACTTGAAGAATTATGGTATGAACAATATATATATATATAAGTTACAAGAGTAAAAGAAAACGAAATAAATCAAATTAAGTAATTATCTAAGAATCAAGACATAATTACATAATAAAGAAATGAATGTGAAAATTCCTTAATTTTCTCAACTAGATTTAATGTTATCTTTTAGAATAATAATTATATCTATTATATTAGGATAATTCTTTTCTCAACATTTATTTATATTTTGTTTCTTTTAATTATTTTAAGTTTAATTAGAAGTCTCAAAATTTAGAAAACAATAATAATAACAACAACAACAATAATAATAAAAATAACAAAAAAAGAGAATAAAACTATAATAAAATGTCTAAAATTAGAATAATAATAATAATAATAATAATGGCTATAATAACTAATGGATATTATGTCAAAAAAAAAAACTAATGCATATTAAAGTTATGTTTCTTTTTAATATTTTATTAATGTTGGAATGATGATTCTTATGATGAAATATTGAATCAATGTATCCTTTTTATTAATATTATTTTTAATAATATCTATAATTTATTTTAATTTATAAGTTATTATCAGGCAAATACCTAAACAATTTATTTTAACTTATAAGTTATTATGAGCGCCAAATATTTTTACTTACAAATCAAAACTGAAAATGACTTATAATTAATTTTAAAATTTAACTTATTAGTTGTTTTATCATAAATCATTGTCAAACGGGCTTAAATGTTTTGCCTTTTTTTTTCATTAAAAAAATCCTCTCACTTCTTGTCTTCTATCCTCATTCCTCCAAGAGCACAGGCATGGCCTTCTTCTATTTTTTGTGTAGCAAAATTAAACATTGCTACATGGCCAGACATGGATCAGAAGAAGAGCATTTTGAGACATTAGGAATTATTATTCGTTTTATATAGAATATAGAATGAGTAATATTTAATTTTAAATAGTGTATAATAAAATTAAATAGTTTTATATTAACTTTAAAAACTTTCAATTAAGTTCAAAAAGTCAAAATAAGACTTAAAGGTCAAAATTAAAATCTTTTTATATAATTTTAGTGAATTTTTATTTGTTTTTGGGAATCATTTTTGGGCAAATGACAAATCTTTTCTCCAAAGTTTGTGAATAAAATCTAATATTTGCTCATTATTATAATAGGAAGTTCAATTTAAATGGATATATTGAATTACAATTACAAAATTTATTAACAAACATCTCTCTAAAATAATTATCACTAATACTTATCCAACAATTAAAAAGTCGATATAAACGTTTATAATATATATCATTTTTTCCCTTTAAATGGGATCTATATTGATTCGTGAATTTTATTTTTGCAATTTGATAAATTGAGAATGCGTAGAAGATGAGTAAATTGAAGATTATAAAAAAATATTAATTTTATGCTGTTAAATATACTAAAATACTATCAAATTGAGTACTTAAAAAAAAGTATTTAACTGGCACATGTATATTATAAAAATATTAGGAGCAATTTATTAGAAATATGTTTTTTTTTTGTCATCTTCCCATTTAATAGAATGAAACTAAAAATACCCAATAATGGTCATTTTCATATTTATTGCAAGTAACGCTCTTCGTGTCTATAACATACATAGCAGTATGTTATTTTCCCGATTAAAGAAATAAAGCTACCGTTGTTTTGACTTTATTCTTTATTACATGGATATAAAAATTAAATATTGATATTATATTTGGATTGAAATAATAAATATGAGAATGAAATGATTTATTGATATGAAATAAAAAAAATTATGTTTGGTTTCGATTGAAATTAAAAAAATTGTGTTTGGTTATCTTTTGGGAGGAAGAACATATGAAATAACTCATTCTAATTAAAATGAAATGATTCATTCCACTATTTATTCTATTACTTTAATTCAAATGTAACATGACTGTTTTATAATTTTATCTATTTGTATTATGAATCTTATTAAAGATAAAAATATAAATAAATGAAATTATAAAACATTCATATTCAATTATTATGTCCAAAATTTTCACGGTTTAAAATTGACCCATATCGGTTTAAATATTAAAAAATTAATATTTTCACATAAAAAAAATTAATATATTCGTATAAATAGTATTAATTTCCATATGACAGACGTTCATTTGAAAACATCGTTTTATCATTTATAAATATCAGTTTGCTAAATATTACTCTCCTATATAAGCCAAACATCTTCTTAACTATACAGTACACTCTCTCTCACCAACAAATGGTGGATCCGGATCACTCTAGACCGGTAACCGGTTACCCGGCATCAACAGCAGCAGGCTACCCACCGACGCAACCCAACACAACCACTAACGGCGGCCACTCCATCGCCTTCCCTTACGCCGCACCACCACCCAATAACCCCACATACTACCCTCCGCCACAAAACCCCTACTACCCCGGAGTCGACCCCTACGCCCTCCAACGCGCCACCTTCATCCGCCGCATCTTCGCCATCCTCATCGCCTCCATCATCATTACAGGCACCGTCATCTTCATCGTTTGGCTCGTCATCCGCCCCCGCCTCCCCAGGTTCCGAGTCGACTCACTTAACGTCAACAACTTCAGCCTCTCCAGTTCCTTGATTACAGGCTACTGGGACGTTCGGTTCACTGTCAGAAACCCAAACAAGAAATTTACCCTCTTCTATGACCACATCGACGCCGTAGTTTTCTACAAGTCTGGGGCTTTGTCGGGGACCTCGATGCCGCCGTTCTCTCAGGGTAAGAAGAATGAGACAAGTGCGCGGGCCACTTTTGCGGCTGCGTCGTCCTACGTGGACAACTGGGTCGTGAAAGGTATTAGTGGCGATAGGGTCCGCGGGACTGTGAGCTTCACCGTGAGGATGGTGGCTAGGGTTAGGTTTAAGGCCGGAGCTTGGCGGGACCGGAGGCGGTTGGTTAGGGTTTTGTGTCCTGATTTAACGGTAGGGATTTCTTCGAACAGTAGTCGAGGATCTTTGGTTGGAGGATCCAGGGAATGCCGGGTCGGTTTGTGAAGGAATATACCAGGTATTTTGAGAATTTTCCACTTAATTTTGCACGAAAAGGGTAATTTTGAAATTAATTTTAAAGTTTGGTATACTTGTGTGATGAACAGCGTCATTTGGTGCATATAGTATTAGTCTTTTCAATTGATTTTAATTGGTAAATTATGACTTGGTGGTAGTGTTGGTGTAATCTGAATGCACACAGTTTTAAGTTAGATTGTTGTAAATTTCTTTTTTAGTAATTAATTTTGATATGTGGTTACTTATTGTTTTTAAAAATAAATTATTTTCATATGTTGGTGTTTAGTTGTCTATTTTGTTTTCAATGTTGGTCTTGCATCTGTATTTTGAATATTCCAGTTTGGTTCAAAGACATAGAACCGTCCGTGCTCAATAGAGAGATCTGCAATCTAACCAAATTTAGTTGAGCTACTTTTCTGGATTTATTTGGATGATAGTGTTAAGTTACTTGTCCTGGTTTTTCTGACATCTCCTGTAACCATTGATGTGAATTGGGTATCATAATTTCTTGGTTCTATGTTGTTGGAATCTGCAGTTATATTATGTCTTGATGTGTAGCAATGTCTATGGATGAAATTATTCCATAAAACATTAGTTTTTGACGGCTGGCACTACAATGGCAAGTACTGAACTTTCCCCTATAAATTGTTAGGTATCCTAAGGTTTAGCATCGACAACAGAAGAAAAAGGGTTTAATATTGATGATTTATTAGAATGGGGCGAGAAGGTTGGAGCAAAACTTAGGTACTACCTTCTATACATGGGTTCAATGAGAAATAAGATTTGAGGCGTTAGATGGTAAAAAGGATTTCTGCAAGCTGATCTGAAATTCTGAATATGGTGTTTAGGATGGTTAGTATAACCACCACACAATAGCTTCCATACTCATTGCCTTCTTATTCTCGACATCTTCCAAATCTTTTCTTTCTCAGTTTGAGCCCTTTCCCTTGAAATGTTAACCAAATTACTGTTTGAGCCCATGTATAGAAGATTATACCTAACTTCTTCTCTGACCTTCACGCCTCATCCCAATAATCATCAAGAATTCATGTTCAAACACCTTTTCTTCTGCCATCACTCTTAACATAATTTTAAAACCAGAAAACTCAAGTTCTTGATTAGGATACAGGTAAAAAAGTATAGGACTTGCCGTTGTGATGCCTGTCATCAAAAATATTGCTTATGTAATTTTTTTCATCCATAGACATTATACCACATCAGGATGTATTCATATCTTTTCTCTAGTTAATAGAGACAAAAAATGGTGGCTATAATTTTTTGATTACATAGGTGTTTCCAAGAAGGGTGGTTTTAAGTAAATTATTGATTTTTAAAATCAAATATTTTTTTGGTATTTTCCTTGAAATTCGTCAAGTTTTTTCAGAATATTTGGTTATTGAGCACTTGTGGACGAGTTGAATTCGAATAAATGTTGATAGTTATAATGTATGTCATATCGCATGGTATATGTACAATGGCTTGATTAGCTTGATGATACCTGTTTGTCTATCTTAATGATAGTTAATGCCTTTTTTAATTATATGATACTAACTGCAAGTTGATATTATTATCTGTCCATCGTTATTGGTTAATCTTATACAAACAAACAATGAATGAGTGGAAAACAACAAAATATCAGATTTGGTATCCTTGTGTGTTTTACGGTTATCTTGACATACATCAGTAGCAGGTCATTTATAGATGGTATTTGGTTGGGCATGTACAATAAGCTTGAGAAACAGTATGGTGATGGTAGGAAGTATGTTAAAAGTCATGCGAGAGATTTTTAATCTTTTTAAGTATTATACAAGTTAAATATGATCAATATTTTGAAATTGAAACTTTTAAGTTTATATCGTAACAGAGCTTGTTGATCTTGTCAAAATGTAGAACTCTGGTGTACCCCTAGAAAGTGACTAAATATTTATGGGATCACCGATGTTCTGTTTAGCTTCCAATAATGAGGATTACATATGGTTTTGAAAGGATAAGATTCTGAAGGAATCAACATGGGGAACTCGTCTGTGCCAGAGTTACTCAATACTCTTGTTAACTTAATGAGCTAATTCTGCTCCAAAACGTGTTACTTGCATGTTCCGGAACTTTAAATCTATTGACCCAATTATTTCTTCTTTTCTACCTCTAATTGCACAAATATCAATATTCTAAATTAGTATTGGATGCTCAAATATAACACTTGTGCTAAATTATATCTAGAACAATAAACTTGTTGAATGTACCTAAACATCATCTTTTTTTTCTTTTTCTATTTCTTTTTTGGCACTCGACTAAAAATCTTCTTTGAAATTTAGCTTTATTGCATTTGGATTATAATAGACTTCTCAAATACAAGCATTCATAAAAACCTACATTTGGCATACCACGTTTTTGTGTTAGCCTATGTTAGCTTATAGCTAGCTCCCATCTGTTCCACAGACTAAATGATTGTTCCAGGTAACGTTGGTCTATTGAAAAACAAAATATAAAGGCTAATGCAAGCATGGATATAGAATCAACTCTAACAGGAAACATGCACGATTCTCAGGGTATTTGATCGGCCTTTTAATCAGAATATAGAGCATAATCCTTCCACTTACAAAGAAAGGCAAGCTCTAAAGTATACAGTTAAAACTTAAAAGTTAGAATTATTTGAAAAGGCTAATATTAAAGATACATTGACATTGCATTAGGGCCCCTGACTCATTGTTGTAGGATACAAGATCCATCTACTTTGTTATTTAAACTTGTTTTGACTTTTTATCGAGGTTATGTGATAGGTCTTATGACTTTCGGAAAAGCTTTAGATTTATTTGAGTTTTGATTGATAAGAAGAGACTTGTATATGTATGCTAGGGGTTTCCCAGTTATCTCAAATTATTGTGCTATTAAAGGAATCTAAATGTTGGATCCATAAACCGGTCATACATTATCTTCATTATAATGATTGAAGTGTCATTCTCTTCCTTTCTAGCTTAATTATTGTTACCTGATTACCCTGGATTATGCTATGGGGCAGCAAATGGATTGTAGTTTTTTGGCTTGTCTATTAGTTAGTATCCTGCGAGTATTAGAATCTGCTTAGGAGATTACTAGAGGAGAACATAGGTGCCGAAGAGGGATGAGAAAATGAGTAGAAGCCTATATGCATGTTTTCCTTAACGTGCTAACCCACAACTTACCGCAATGAATTTGTCAGAGGATTTTAGCAGTATGTATAATGAGCTGTGTCCTTTGAACTTATTGGTTATTTTATGGCTTGAATAGGTTATATAATATAATTTGGAATGCTAACACGAGAACCTGCCCATAATGCTATTGTATCTTCTTTTATTCTTGATTATTGGTTGTTTATTATGATTTTTTTTACTTAAAAAAAAGAAGCAGCTAAAAGTTGAACAAGTTATTGGTTGTGTAAAATTGGTGAGAGTAATGTCAAGTTAACCGTTCCTTGGCATTCTCCTTCATCAAATCACTTGGAATAGCGAACTTTGGTGGGTAATGCTTGAGAGTGAAGTTTTTCTCAAAGTCTTTTAACATGTACCTACTTTGACCATGATATCGGTTTGTATTGTCATCTCTATTTTCCGCAATATGATTATTTGCATCAATTTGTCTTTGACAATTCATGAATGTATTAAATAGGGTCCGCCCCCATTTTGACGCTTATAATGGATTTATCTTCCTATCAAAAAATAAATTAAATGTATTAAGTTGTGGCGATTGTAATATTTATGGAGTGTTATGGAATGAATTTCTTTAATGTTGGTTAATTCCTCCATATTATATGGCTCCTAAAACGAATTATTGGCTTCTGATGACTACACAGCAAGAGACATTCTGTGTGGACAGATACGGGTCAAACATTGTGTACTGTAGTAGTTTACCAGTATCTAACCAGTCAAGGTAAAGAAAACTGATTTTTTATTTTTGTAAAACGTGTAAAGAAACATGATTGTATTGTAGTGCTTTCTTTGTTGGATGATGGGATTTGAATCCCCTGCTGTTTACTCGCTGTGCCTGTGTACACCAAAGTTGAGGAAAAAAATTTGTGTGGATTGTTATCTTTCAAGACCTCGTAGTAAAGTAGTTGTCAATGATATGACTGATAATTTTGTTATGTTGGCAGGTGAAAGCTTTGATGGTAAAGATTCCAGCCATGGAGCATTGTAGGAAATGTTTGCAGTTGAGAAGCTGCTGATCATATCTCTGAGAGTTGGGACTAGTAATGGCGGCAACATAAACATATTGTCCTGTACAAATGCTACGGATAAAAGCGCCTAGGTTACCTAGTTTGGTAAATTTACAAAATCTGTATAGTTAGTTTAAAGAAGTTCTGCTGCTTTTAACAGAAGCAATGGAAATAAAGGTTTTGCCACTGATTAATGAATGATTTTTCATTTTTCTATTGGAAGGTGAGTAGTCTAATTTTATGCTGTTTTGCCACTGATTAAATCTCATATTTGCTCTGAGATTTATTTGTGTATTTATACTGATTAATTATGAGAGTATTATACTCCCAAAATAGGCAAAAATACTTGGGACTTGTACTCCTTCCTTGGGTTTTCTTTTCTTTTTATTGTTTCTTCTTTGCACTTTTAGATTTCCAAAGGAAACACTTGATAACTTCTTTTCCTCCTTTTTGTCATGACCAACTTCCTTTATCAACTAGACTAGAGATTCTCATCTTTCCCCCTTTAATTAATTAGCATCCCATAGCAATGGAATATACATCTTTGGTGTTTGCTTTGCTTTACTCATTCTACTTTTTATATTTTGTCTTCTCTGACCTCAACTGTGTGTGTGTGTGTGTATCATGCTAAACTTAAATTAAAAAAGATTAAACGAGATTATATATATTTATTATTTTCACACTTGTAAGAAGTTCTTTGTGTGGATAATATAGTTATAAGACTCAGCTTGATTATAATTAGTAAAAATAATTCTTATTTTACGAAATTCGAACTTTTTTGACAGGGGAATATTCTTAGCTTGTGTGGATTGGGAAAAAGACTTGTATATTCTTCAGAACACAAAAGCTTAAAAGAAGGATAAAGATGGACATTGAAATGGTTGGTTGTAATGGTGGAAATGGAATCTGTTGAATATTTATCTCCACCCATCCCTCCGTCTTAGAATGTGCATCCATTTTACAGAACTATGTCGTTTAATAATAATTTTGATTTTTTTTTTAGTTTATCCTCTTAATTTAAGTTAAATAGCATGAATACTGATAATATTATTTATTTATATTACTTTGTACAAGTATTTTTAATTCAAAATCAAATAACATGCAATATTTCTAAGAAAATAATATATGTTACAAAAGTTTGTCGATTTTTTGATTGTCAATAGCATATGTAAAAGTATTAGTAGTAAAAAAAATTTAGAAAAATATGTAATAAGTATGGCTCTCATATAATCCCTATCAATCCCATATGTTAATAAATTTTCATTTGTAATTGAGCATAAATTTATCGCAATACATAGCATGACTCTATTTCTATTAACTAGCAACATATCATATTACAAATGTTATAAATTTATAATGAATTAATCTAAATAAGTGTGTAATTATATATAGAGTAAATTACACTTGGATCCTCCAAGTTACCACCATTTTGTATATTGCATCCTCTAATTCAAAATGTTTCACTTTGCATCCTCCAAGTTACCGTCGCTGGGTCCATCGCTAAAGGAGAGTGAGTACGAGTGAGTAAGATAAGTAAGATAAGGGGTATGCACTTGATCCTTGCTCTCTCTCTCTATATATATATATATATATCAACATGATATGATTTGAAATCATGATCATGAGACACGCAGGAAGAAAACAATTCTGACAACCAATCCCATGAATTTATTTTAATCTTTGAAAAAACAATTGTGTAGTTTGTTTTAATTCTTAAGGAAGATGGATATATCAAATTAATTTAGGTTATGTAATTTGATTACTTAGATTAGAAGTGAGGCCTCAATGACACCAAAAATAATAATAATAATCACATGCTTAACCAATTAAAAGCAGTACTATTGAACCTTCTACTCATATATACTCGTATGTATTGGCTTCTAACCACCGACTGTAGATAATTAAAGTCAAAATCTTCATCAACACCGTTTTACAAATTCAAGATGTGAATTTATTTGATTTTGTTCAATAGAATAAATAATATTATAAATTACTTAAAAATTATAATTACACTTTAAATTGATGATTAAACCCTACCTCTCATCTTTATCTTTGTTAAAAAATTAAGGCTACAAAATTATTATTAATTATTTCTTTAGTAAAACCGCAAAAGAAACTTTGTATTACTGAAGGAATCCAAAGAGAATTGGATTACAACTAGATCTCTAGCAAGTAGCTCGATCCTTAATTTCAACACTAATCTTCTACCAAATGCACCACAAAGTTGCAGCTCCAATAATCTGGCCTGTCCTTTTTATATTTCTTCCCAAAAAACACTACAAAATTATTACTTTAGTTGGATATGTCACGTCATAAACTGATGATATAACAGACTAAGTGCTTATGCATAATTTTAAAAATATTATTTTAAATAAGTTTTTCATATTTATTAAATATCAAAGGCTAAACACGGCATAAATTTCAAGAACTTTTACCTTTTGATTTTTAATAAAAATGTTATTTCAATTTGTTTATTTTTTTTGATATAAAATCATCTAGACTTCAACTTTGAACTCTTATAACATTAATAACAATAATTTTACCATTGTAACATGAACCCAATGGCATTCATTACAAGAGTAAAATTATTGTCATTGCTTTTTTCTGGAAAAGGTAAAAGAAAAATAAAGCTTCTTACTCTTCAGAAGTACTGAGATTGCATGAAAAGGTTCCTTTGACACATAATAAATGTAATTAACAAATTTTAAAATGGTTCCTAAAACTCTAGTTTATATATCACCTTATATAATATATATATATATATATATATATATATATATATATATATATATATATTCCTACGTTGAATTAATTTGAGATATTTTTAATTTTAAAATTTAGATAATTTATCAAAAATTATGAAACAAAATAATTTTTAAATAGTTTATAATATTCACCATTATATTAATTAAATTAAGAGAATTTAATTATGTCAATTTTAAATTAAAAAGTCTCTAAAATTGATTTTAAAAAATTAATAATGACCAAATAATATACAACAGTGAGAAAGAGAGAGGGAATCTGAGAGTGGGTAGGTCAGGAAGATTAGGATACCAGGTAGAAAATACAAAGAGAAATATTGAGAAATAATGACTTGACTATTGATTAAGAATATATATATATATATATATATATATATATATATATAAAAGATTGAGTGTTGATCAAGTACCTAAATAGCAACTATCCTAGAATTATGAGATTATAATTAATTACAAAGATACTAATTGTAATAATTATGGGATTACAATTAATTACAAGAATACTAATTGCAATAATTATGCGATTATAACTAATTACAAGGAGATTACAATATATTGTATTTAATTAATTTTCTCTAATACAGTGATAGGTGATAGGTAGACCAAATTAAATAAATCTCTTAGAATAACAACAAAAATTATGTCAACAATCAAGCTTACCACGAGTAATAATTTTTAAATAATTTATAATATTTATTAAATTAAGAGAATTTAATTACGTCAATTTTAAATTAAAAAATCTCTTAAATTAATTTAAAAAAATTAGTAATGATCAAATAATACACAGCAGCAGAGAGAGAGAATATGAGAGTGGGTAGGTGATAGATCGACCAAATTAAATACTCATCTCTTACAATAACATCATAATTTTGTTACCATTTCAAAAATTAAAACCAAAGCAAGATATGAATCAAGCTTACAAATTACTCGACCGAAACATTTTCACATGCAGTTCTACCAAACTACTTTAATCAAAGTGGGACCCCTATTCAGGTTCCTGAATATCTTCTACTAAGTTTAGAATCATATATGCGTCCTAAAAAGATAAGGTTGCCCCCCCTCCTCCTCCCCCTCCCCCCCCCCTCCCCTCCCCTCCTAAAAAAAATGATACCAATGGCAATGCATGCCCCTAGCTCATTTCCACCACCCAAGTTTAATAAGTATATATTTCATAATAAAAAATCCCACCCTCAACCCATAAAATAGGTTATTTAGACAATTAAAAAAAATAGGTTGTATTAGTTTAGTAATTGTTTTAAGTGTAAATTCATAATTAATACTTATGTAAGACCTCGAAATTTTTTAAATAAAAAGGAATTTTCTTTATTTATTTTTTTTTGAAATAGTAAGGGTGAGTTTGATTAATGTGGTTAGTTATGGGTAAAATGCGCAAATATTTTAAATAAGCAGGTGGTTATAAAATATTCATTGTTGTCGAGAAATATTCGTTTGGTCGTGGAATATTCTTGTTGTCGGGGAATATTCGTACGACGGCGCAGTCTTTTGTGGGCCCCATAACGGAAAGCGATTGAATGAAGAAAACGACAAAAATAAGTTGTTTACAAATAACGGCGTAGTTTTTACCGTTTATACTGTTGGAATACCCGGTGGATAAAGTAAAGTAATACGCGTTGTTGCACAGTAGCACACGGTATTGCACAGTATTTTTGAATTATTGATTCTTACGTAAGAAGGCACTACTCAATAATGGTTACAGTAATTATTGTTCAGTATTTTATTTTATTGATTCAATAATTGCTGCATTGATATTTTATATTACTGTTGTTTCAATAAATTGTCATCACACAGTATTTTCCATTATCGAAGCAATAATTCATATTATCTGAATAATATTATTAGATAACATTATTGGCAATGTCTAGAAAATTCTGTCTAAGGAGAGGTTTGGTCACCTAATTACGCGCCAGTAAGAAGAAATTCTTATTGGAAAGCCCCCTCTTTCCTGGGAACGGCCTGGTTGCCAGTACTGTGATTCTGTAATATTATTTGTGAATAATTAATTATTGATTTATATAATGAGGAAAATATTGAATTTATGTGGATATAGATGGAGAAAATTTTTAATGTGACAATTGTTGAAAATTAATATTTTATCTTTTTTTGATAAAATAATTCATTTAAATATATTATTTTAATAATATATTAACGATGATATTTTTATAATGAATATGGGATATATGAGTATATGAGGAGGAAGAGTATTTTTGTGGCATTAAATGTTTAACACATATTTTGTGTGTTGGTGGACACAATTATTGACTGAAATTTGATTATAGTCTGTAAAATTGTCCGTTTATGGATTTCGGTCAATTTCTGTTTGGAATTTG
This sequence comes from Panax japonicus, assembly GCA_020205505.1. NCBI lineage: Eukaryota > Viridiplantae > Streptophyta > Magnoliopsida > Apiales > Araliaceae > Panax > Panax japonicus. The sequence goes on from JAINUV010000828.1 coordinate 170,846, forward strand.
GAAAAACTTTCTTCAGCAAAGTTGTAGAGAATTGAATTTCCTATAAAAACGCGCGAGATTTGAATTTTCTGACAAAAGGGCTATTTATTATGAATTATTGAAGTTCCGAAGCTCTTAAATAATTGATTTTTGGAAGTTTTAATTATTTATTTTATAAAAAAATGTTTTTTTTACTTCTTCTAGAAGGGAGCATGTGATTTGAATGTGTTGAATGCAGATTTTCATATTCAAGAAGTGTACGTAGAGAATTTATAATAATTATTATTATTTTATTAAATTTTCTGCTTTGGTGTTCTAAGCAATTTCCTATAAATAGGGTGCTTAGGTTAGAATTGAAAATCACACCAGAAACTGAAGCTTTCTCTCTCTATATTATCGAGTGTATTCTTATGAGTATTTTGAGTATACTTTGAGTATTGCTATACGGTGAAAGTTCAAGTTATAGCCTATATCCAGTATTCCAGTTAGAAGTGCTGTCTTTCCGAGGTAAGGGATAGTAAGGGATGTTATTTTCTTCTCAAATGATATTATTTCTTCAATATCATTATGCTGAATTATTGGTTGGAATTTTTTATCAAATTTGAAACTTTTTCATATCGGGGTTACTATTCATGAGTTACTATTCACGAGTACTATTCACGAAGCGTGGAGATGTTTTTTGTGAAATTTCTATCTTTTGGTGTCGGAGTTACTATTCACGTATACGATACTATTCACGTATACGGCACTATTCACGAATACGACACTATTCACCAAAAAAATGAAATTTCTTCTTTTTGTCCAAAATATCTATTCTAGATACTAGCTTTGATTGTATCCATGTTTTGATCATTCTTGAATTTTACTTTAGTATGATTATTTATGAAGTATTTTTGAACTCGGATTGTTTAGAGTACGAATCCTTAATACTTGTTATTTTGTTTCACTGGATTCGTTTCCTTTAAAATATTTTTCATCATCCTCAGTCCTAAATGATGCTGTTACTGAATATTTTTGGCACGTAGTGCAAAGATGGTTGATTTTATTATGAATATCTTTGGCCCGTAATGCAAATATGTACAGGTGTTGAGATGAACATGAACAATTGATGAATATCTTTGGCCCGTAGTGCAAAGATGAACAGGTGTTTAGATGAACATGACCAACTGATGAATATCTTTGGCCTGTAGTGCAAAGATGAATATTTGATTTGATTTGAGATATATATTGATTGATGTTACAGGGATAAAATATTGATGATGGTCTTTTAAATTCATAGATGTTAGTAGATTTTATTCTCTACTTAACTCTTCTAATGAATTGTTGTTTCCGCTGCAGTTGTTGATCTAAAATTTGTTGTCTATTGTATTCTATCAGATTTTTCCCTGTTGAAAACTAAGGATAATTTGTTGTACATTATCTTAGTCATAATATTCTTTACTGGGCTAGTTGAGCTCACCCTTTTTCTTGTTGTTCTATTTTTCTTCTCAGGAGACGAGAATGTAACAAGTACGAGTCGGGGGATGTAATGATGGTTCTAGAAAGAGTTGTTTAGTAGTCCTCACCATTTTTGTAAAATAATGTATCAATAATTATGATGGGGATTTATTTGTATGTGGATATTGTCTAGACGGCAATAGTTTATATGTTGTAATAATAAAGTTGTAGTTATTTCTGTACCATGTATTTGGCGACTCAGAATGGGTTGGATGGTATGGAACTATTTTGGGGTTGTCACAACTTATATAATTAATTAATGAAGATTATTATAAATACGTACGTTCAACTTTCTACCATTCAATTACAATCTCATTTCAAGGTATAATTAGATAAATTTTTCATTTTAAACTTTCTAAAATTAAGATTTAATTATTAAAATTATACATGTATAATTAGGACTCAAAATTTTATTTTTCCCTAGTCTTAATTAACTCTCACCTATCCCTCCCTATATAACAGCTACCACTCCTCCCATATATATGAAACTCTCTTTCTATACACACTCTACAACCCATTTTCCATACCCTCTCAACTACAACTAACCACCGCCAGCCTCCACCACACCATGTCGGAAAAAGCCTGCGGCCACCACGAGGACGAGAAAAGGAAGTTCTACCGCCGTTTATTTGCCGCCTTATTAGCCTTCATAATCCTAATCCTCTTCATAATCCTTCTAATATGGCTCATTTTACGACCCACAAAACCTCATTTCATCCTCCAAGACGCCACGCTTTACGCCTTCAACATCTCCTCCGCCAACTTCCTCACCTCCAACTTCCAAATCTCTCTCTCCTCCCGGAACCCTAACGCCCGCATCGGAATTTTCTACGATAAACTCGACGTTTACGCCACTTACCGAAGCCAACAAATCACACTGCCAACCCTACTCCCCACCACGTACCAAGGCCACAAGGATGTTACGGTGTGGTCACCTTTTTTATACGGCAATGAAGTTCCGGTGGCCCCGTATTTAGCGGATTCTTTGGCCCAAGATCAGACGGCTGGAACTGTTTTGATCGATCTCAAGGTTTATGGGCGGGTGAGATGGAAAGTTGGTACTTTTATATCCGGGAGGTATCATTTGGACGTGAATTGCCCTGCTTATATAACTTTTGGAACCAAGAATAATGGTTTTGCCGTTGGACCTGCCGTTAAGTATCAGTTGGTGCAAAACTGTAATGTGGATGTTTGATCTGAGCAAAGCAAATTATATCTTTTAACGTCCGTCAGTTATCTCTCTCTACTCTTTTAGGTCTTTTTCCTTTGTCAATTTGTTATTATTACGTACTTCCCCTTGTAAATTAAAGAATTATTGGGTTTAAGATCCACTTGAAAAAAATAGGAGATCAAAAAATTAAATATTGATTACTTTTTCTGAATGCAAAGTATTTTAAGCGGAAATGATATATATATATATATATATATATGAGAAAAAATGTATATATATACACAGTTGTGTAGTACATAGTTGTCTATGACGTCGATTTTTTTAGGCTACGGCGACGGTTCATTATAATATTCTGGTTTATGACTACTATAACCCAAAAAAATTATGGTCATAACACAATTATGTATGACGACTATAGCCCAAAAAAATTATAATCATAACACGATTATGTATTACACAACTTTGTATATATATAGCTGTGTATAAATATATTTGCTTACACAAAGATATCAATGTCTGTGTTAACTTAAACACCGGATAAATGTAATGTAATTTCGTGATTATTTATTTACGGGTTGTATTGTATAAATATTGACATATTTAAATCTTTAACTTAAACACCGGATGAAAGCCTGGAATAGATTAAAAGCGTGAACTCGTCACGTAATTGGAGATTAAAAAAAAACAAAAAAGAAGCTACTTTCATCATCTGCAGATTCTGCACCATACATACAAAAGGCTCTCTAAACCATGCAGAGCACAGCACAGCACATTTTTAGGATCATGTTCCGTAGAAACGTAGCACTAATCTATTAAATATACTAAAATACAGTCCATGATACTATGACATCTGTTATTCCTATAATTGAACATGTGTCTGTCTAATTAATATTCTTTAAAATTCTTAACAAAATTATTCAACTAACATAATAAATGAGGATGAAAACAAACCTTAATTCATTCTCCCTAAATTTTAGATTTATAATCCCCTAAATCATTACAAATCTAAACTGTATCAACTGTTTTGATATTATCCTTATAATTTAATTATTATTTAATTAAATCACTACTTTATGCTATTAATTAATTTTTTAGATTTAGAATCTTCTAAATCACTACAAATCTAAACAGTTAATAACATAATGTCATTCTCTTAATTTTTTAGATTTATAATACCCTAAATTACTATAAATATAAATTATTTTGATAATATCAACTGTTTTGATATTATTCTTTATAATTTAATTATTATTTAATAAAATCACTACTTTAGCTCAACACTGCCCCTACAATTTATATTCATTTGTTTTTCTGTATAAAATTTGATCATCGCACAATAATCTACCATCTTTTTATTATATTTTAATTTATTAATTGTACGTACACATTTATTATTAAAAAATTAAATAATCCCGCCGCAACGGGCGAGTTTATATCTAGTTAACACTATTTTCTTCTCCCAAAATAATTTCCCTTTAATTGCTTAATTCCACGTTTTCTCTTTTTAATTTTTTGTTTTTTAGTTATTTTTGAATGACATAATTAAGAATATCAAACCATAACAGGACCTCATAATCCACTAATACCTGTTAAGTCTACTTGTTACCCCATAATCCATTCCCCACAAGCAACATATATATATATATATATATATATATATATCAATTAAGTTCAGATATTCACTTATATCAATTAATATATTTCGGTCATTTAAAGTTTTTAATAATTAAAAAAAACCATTTATGCCGTAATCATACTCAGTTAAATCAATTAAGTATTACTCCTTATGTCTAAATCATCTGATCCATTTGTCCACCTACTGCTTCTTCGATCCACCCTCCGTCTGGTAGCTTGAAACATCTGTATGTCACCATTTCTCCAAATGTGATGGTCCTTTTCAATTTATGTAAGTTTTTTGATATATGATTTACCATTTCGATCTTACTGGTTGGTGTATGACATATTAGTATATTAATTAATTGATGGCTTGAGTTATAAATAAGTTTTAAATTTTTCAGAAATTAACATTAATATATATGATTCTTCTTATTATTATTGTAAATATTTTAGGATATTATTTTGTTGTAAAATCATACCGTTTCTTTATTCTTAGTATAACTTGTAGGCATAATATTTGTTTATACTTTGTATATATTACCAATGAATGAATAAGAAAAGATCAAGGGATTATATTCTTTTACCTAGTTCCCATCGAAGGAGGAGGTCGAATGAATGTAGTGGAAATTGAACCGGGATGAATGGATGTTGGGGTTGGCGTGGCAATGGAAAAAGGGGAGCGAGTGGGCTGAGGAGGGGGCTGTGTTGCAACGCGGGCTGGGGAGAAATGCAAAGATGTTTGTGTGAGCGAAGAGGGAGGCTCAGCAGGGGAAGTGGACGGCTGTGTCCGTAGATCTAATGAGGTAGGGGCATGCAATTGATGAAGGATATGGGGATGCAAACCATTATCTAAAAATTCATAGGAGGTAGGGGAGGAAGTATGAAGTGTCGAAAAAGGAAATTTAGATTCATCAAAAAGAACATGTCAGAAAATAATAATTTTCCGATTCGGAATATCATAGCATTTATAACCCCGATGGTTTGACGGATAGCCTAAGAAGACACATGGAGTCGAACGGGCTTATAATTTATTGATTGTGGTGGAAGGAAATAAATGGTAACACAAACATCCAAAAACTCGAAGATGGGTATAATCTGGAGTTTTTTCATAAAGAATTTGAGTAGGAGAGTAGTAGCGTAATGTCTTGGAAGGAAGAATATTTAGAAGGTACGTTGTCATTTCGAGAGCATGAGGCCAATACATACCATGTTATTGATAGTTTTTATTTTTCGTTCGGCTTTACCATTTTGAGGAGAGGTGTGGGGATATGAGAAGCAAAAATACATACCATTTAATTCACAAAATTTTTGAAATGGACCATTGTCATATTCACGGCCATTATCACATTGAAATTGTTTAACTTCTTTTTCGAATTGAGTTTTGATATATGCTCTAAATGATAAAAAAAAAATAGAATAAACTTGTGATTTTCTGGACATAGGAAAAGTCCACAAGAAATTACTATAATTATCAAGAAAAAGAGCATAGTAACGATGACCGGATGAACTTAATATAGGAGATGTCCATAAGTCACTACGAATTATATCAAATGGCATAATAGTAAAAGAACGAGAATCATTAAATGGCAACTTAATGTGTTTTCCAAGAGGACAATATTCACAAAAATAATTGCGAGCCTTATTATATTTAATAAAATTGCTACTACGAAGAGAATTCAAAACGACACTTCCAAGGTGCCCTAAACGAGAATGCTATAAATCAAAAGAAAGAACATGAAAAGCAGAAGGTAGAGCTGAATGTGGTGTGCCCCGAAGTTTGGTGAACATGCACGTTCATAGTTATATAAGAATTTTATTTATGTTAGGAAACTGAATGGAAACTATATATATATATATATATATATATATATATATATATATATATATATATATATATATTAATTTATCTCAATTAAATTAAATTTGTCAATGCTAGTACTTGATACTATGTTCTTAAGACAATTATGTCCTTTATATGATGTTCAGAGTTAATAGTACTTGTCTCCCAGGATACAATGACAATATACTATAGCAACACTACAAATAGTACTCCCTCCGTCCCAAATTATCTGCTGTTCTAGAGTTCTACACACATACCAATATGTGTGATAAAAATACTAAAATACTCTTATGTGCTAATTTTTTGTTTTATGCAATTAAGGTTGGGTCTCCATCCACAGCAACCGGTTGTTGGGGAGCAACCCCTTTTTGGCCAGCCGGTACAGCTTGTTACGGCTTATAAAAAAAAAATTCTAAGGCCGGTACAAGCTGTACCGGCTGGCCAAAAAGGGGTTGCTCTCCAACAACCGGTTGCTGTGGATGGAGACCCATTAAGGTTTTAGTAAAAGGAGATTGTCCATGGAAGAGTGTGCCAAGGTCTTTTAAGAAGCATAACTTTGGCAATCACATTCTTATTGGTGGGAATATGAAAAAGATGCTTAAAAAAAGTAGAGACTTGAATGAGTATTGACTATCAACAATTAAGGTAAAGGGGCAAACTTGAAAAACAAAAGAAAAAAATGCATTGAAATCTTGAAAAAACAGATATTGTGGGACAAAATTTTTCTGCTAAAACAACAGATAATTTGGGACGGAGGGAGTATATTCAACGAACCAACAATAAATGCTCGGACACTTTCTCGAAAATAACTATGGAAGGAAAACTGATAAAAAAAATGAAAACTAGAATGCTCTATAATGCTTCTTGCATGCTTGTGAATTGAATGAATGAAATGGATGCTCAGGCATTATTTAGTCAAAACAACGTAGTTTTAAAGTTTAACAGAAAGGGCACATTCATTGGGACTACATACTAACGACGTAGTTTTAGTCTTATTAAAACAAAAATGACATAATTTTGGTCTTTAGTAGAAAAGACACGTTTGTTTAGACAAAAACGACGTAGTTTTAGGGTGTTCGTTCAGTCAAATAGCCTTTCTCAGAATCACGTGACATGATTTTAGGAACGGACAACTTTACCTTTTCATTAAATGAGTCTCATTTTAACTTTTTCAAGTTGTACAAATTTATTTTATTTTTTAGTTAATATAATTATAAATTTGTTGTTTATAGAACTGCATGAATCGAATAATTTCAAAATTTAATTTTAAAAAGTAAAAATATAACGAGTATTATAAACCAAATTAGTTCAAACCAATTAATTAACCAAAAAGCCATGAAATCAAATATTTTGTCCCATTTCTTATCAGGTCTCATCCAGTGTATTGATTTTTCATTCATTTAATTATAATATAATTATAGATTAATAAATTAAAATTAAATTCAGGTAGCATGTCTATCTCGTTCAAATCAAAGCACTCAAAGACTAGAGAGATATTAGTTCAAAATTTATGTAAACATAAGCAGAAACAACCAAATTGCAAAGCATGATCGATCTACAGCAATATCACGTACTTAGTTACGTGTATCACAAACAAAAGTACGTATGAATATTTAATAAAGTTTTTGACATTTGTACAGGATGGATTATTACAAGAGATGCACGTACGTGAATAAATTTAATTTAACCAAAACTGAATATAAATTCTAAATTTACACATTAAAAACAGTGCAATACATTTACTAGTTACTACTAGGACCTGCTTACATTTGTGAATTTGAAAAAGGAAATTGATAAATTCATAATATAAAATAATATTTTCATAACAAAATCGTCATTATAGATCTTATAACGATAATTTTACTGTCGTTATACATCTGTAACGACACTTTTATTATAAAAATATTAAAAAATATTGTGAAAATATTAATTTTCTTTAAAAAATTGCAATGTAAATTTTATTTTACCTTAAAGTATGGGTTTGCTTAATCATCAATGCTTGTAAGTTTGTGACGATAATATCTATAGCACATTGTATTAATTTTGATACATTATATTTGAATTAAATTAAATATTATATTTATGAATTAAATAAATTATTATTATTAGAATGAAATTATCGAATACGTACATTTAAACTTTACGATCTATAGCATGCTAAAGTAACCAACCATACACACATATCCCATACATCAAGTCTTGACAAATCATGTATAAATTAAATCGTAGGTGTTGGGTCATGATATTTTATATTGGGCCGAATGAGTTGGGCCCATTTATTTAATTAGTCTAGCCGGTCATTTCATATTGGACTCGGTCAGTTGGGACAACTTTGTTGGATCTTTAGGATATTGGGCCTATTCATTGGACCGATCTACTAAATATTTTAATATCTACGTCTTTAACTTGTAATGATGAAAAAGCATGACAGTTGACTAACATACCTGCCATGCATTAATGTGGATGGGATCCTTGGACGGCCGGCGGTGGAAACAGTGACCACAGATAGTGGGTGGGCTGTGTGCAGTCGGCAAAAACCATCAGGATCAGGGGGCTGTGTCAGACAGTAGTGGGTGGCACGGTAAATCGGGTTAGAGGGTATAACATGGCAAGGAAGACTTCAAGCAAAAGGTAACTGAATATTTTATCTCCCTCAATACACTAGATATTATTATCCTCCATTGTTAACCCTTGTGAACACCTGTACTGACTCTCACGCCTGAGCTATCCCCCGACGGTCGAAGCCGTCAAGTTCTTTGTGTTGATCGTGTTTACTGTGCAGGATCAGGACGTCTTAAGTGATTGGGACGTGGCAGAAAATCTTGGCGCTAGAAGGAGGGCGTTCTAGTGTCATTGAGTTTTCAATCACAAAACTTCATTTGCTCTACGTCGGAAAGAATGGTGAGGAGTAGAGCTGGTACGCCGGAGGGACAGCCGGAGGCTGTAAGTTCATCTTTACCTCGTGTTTTTGTTAAGGATCGTCTGGGTCCTTTCAAAAGTGCTCATGAGAGCACGACTTCTAAGCATGATTCTGGAGGTTCTCGTTCGAGAGCCCATGTCAAAGCCAGAAGGAGGTTGAAGTTTGATGAGGACATAGATCGTGACCAAGACCGAAGACGGGTAGAAGGTTTACCGTCCAGAACTCGTCACCGAAGTGAACGTGAGGACAAAGCTGCTAAGTTGAAAAAGATGGCAGACGAAGCCGATAAGACTTTGGAAATCCTTCTAAAGCAAAGGGAAGATATAGTCGAATAGATGCTTCGGATTAAAGATTTGGGGGACGAGGCGTCTAGTCATGTCCAATCCGAGAGACTTAGTGAGCCTAAAGATGTACCACAGTGAGACGGAAAAGAGCCTGAGCATTCTATTCATACATCTCAAAGACGACCTCAGGACCGAAATAGATCAATGAGCAGAACTCCTGAGGTGTTGAAGAAAGCATTGGTGATAGTTGGTTCTCACGGTCGTGGGGGTGATAGACGGAGAAGTCAATCGAGGGAGCACATACCTGAGGACAGAAGGAGAGAGCTTCAACGTGAATATTCTCATCATGAGGATAGACCTGCACGCAAAAATAGATCTAGAAGTCCAACAAAGGCAGTAGGGTCAGATCGAGGGGGTCGATCCGCTCAGAAGCAAAAGGTGGTTCAGGAGAAAGAAGTCTCCTCACAGCCAGAAGGTGTGGATTTCTTGGTGAAGGAGTTGAAGGAGCTTAGGAAGCAACTGGCTGAAGTTCATCAGGTGAAAGACACTTCGGGAAAGAAGGCGTCCCCTTTTTCTTTGGATATCCTAAAGGAGCAGGACGATACCACAAAGAAGTTGCCTCATATGGAGAGTTACGATGGATCTGGAGATCCTTATGACCATAGCCAGGCATTTTTCCGGCTGATGGATTATTATGATTTCACCGACGCTGCCAAATGTCATACGTTTGTCACAAATTTAAGGAAGGATGCGAGGCACTGGAAGGACTCTACCTGCAGATTAGTTCTCGTCGTGGTCCGAGTTGTGTGGTAAATTCCATGCTCGTTTTGGGAGCAACCGAAGAAGGGGGAAGCCCACGGGTTCTTTAGCACAGGTCTAGCAGTTTACCAATGAGTCATTGGGCCAGTATGTGAAGAGGTTCAGAGAAGTCGTTGGCCAAGTGTCCGACCTAAATGATCTTCAGGCTGTAGGGTTGTTTCAGAACGGGCTAGATCTGGTGAAGTCCGAAAAGTTGGTGAAGAAGCTGATGTTTTACCATCCAAAAATCTTGGCCGAAGCTTTTGACAAAGCGGAAGGCTATATTGTGGTGGAGGAGTCTATGAATAACCTGAAACGTCCTTCTTCAGATCGAATGAAGGAGGTAGATACTCCTAAGGCTGAAGGCGATCAGAAGAAAGGGGGAGGGTATAATGATCGGTCCGAGGGTAGCTCGAAGAAGTATAACAACTCATGGTGATAGGGAAGTAATCGCCCACTTGCTCCTACCCCGAAGGTGAACAAGGTTTACACCAAATTGAATACGGATAGGTCGGTGATTTTGGATCATATCAGGGGCCAACCATTCTTTGAACCGCCTCATGACATTCTCAAGCCGAGACAGAATAATGCTCAAAAATATTGTGGTTATCATTAAGATGCAGGACACGACACTAATGAGTGTTGCAATTTGAAAGATTTTGTGGAGGAAGGTTCCAAGCGGTTTGTTGGTTCAATGTGTGGCCGGGAGGGACCAACAAGATCAGCAGAATGTTGATCGTACTGTTAAGATGATTCAAACGGTTCCACCCGTCCAAACTGCTCCAACACCACCACCAAGGCACGTCGTTGATGTAATAACCAGTGGAACAGCAGGGAAACTGGTGGGGAAGAAGAGGAGGGGGTATCTGGATTCAGTCATGTCTGTGGCGGGTGCTCCCGCGAAGATTGATAAACCATTTCTAGAGACAGTTATATCCTTCAGTGATGCAGATTATCCTTCGAAGCCCATCGAACCCCATGAAGGATGTAAGACCCCAACTTATTATTTAATGAAATTAAATTTCCTCTATTTATTATCTTGAAATAGTAAGGGTTGATTTGATTAATGTGGTAAGTTATGGGTAAAATGCCCAATTATTTCAAACAAGCAAGTGGTTTTAAAATATTCATTGTTGATGGAGAATATTAGTTTGGTCGTGGAATATTCTTACTGTCGGGGAATATTCATACGACGGCGCAGCCTTGTGTGGGCCCCATAACAGAAAGTGATTGGATGAAGAAAACGACAATAATAAGTTGGTTATAAATAACGGCGTAGTTGTTACCGTTAATACTGGTGTTGAAGAACTGCGAGTTCTGGTTTGAGGAAGTAGCATTCCTTGGGCACGTGGTGTCTAAACATGGAGTATTTGTCGACCCGACGAAGATTGAAGCAATACAAAGTTGGGAGCAACTGAAGTCAGTGACTGAAGTACGTAGCTTTCTGGGCCTAGCTGGTTATTATTGGAGATTCGTGGAAGGGTTTTCTCGAATCGCTACTCCATTAACTCAGCTAACTCGGAATGATACAAAATTCATTTGGAGCGAGGAATGCGAGAAGGGTTTCCAAGAGCTTAAGAGGAGACTTATTTCGGTACCTGTTCTAACAATACCATCTAGTTCGGATGGATTTGTTATCTACAGCGATGTTTCGGGTAAAGGGTTAAGATGTGTTCTCATGCAACGTGGGAAAGTCATAGCCTATGCCTCGCGATAACTTAAAGAATATGATAGGAATTATCCTACTCATGATCTAGAGTTGGCAGCAGTCGTCTCAAAGCTAAAGATCTGGAGGCACGGGGAGAAAGTGGAGATATATTCTGACCATAAAAGCCTCAAATATTTCTTCACTCAAAAAGAACTCAACATGCGGCAACGACGTTGGCTTGAGTTGTTGAAAGAGTACGACCACACTATTCAATACCATCCTGGAAAAGCGAACGTAGTAGCTGACGCGTTGAGTAGAAGATCATATGCAGAAACGAGTGCGATGATGTCAAGTATACGCATAGAGCCAACTTTAATAGAAAAAGTTAAGGTTGCTCAAGCCATCGACCCGGAGCTGATGCGTATAAAGAAAAAAGTACAAGAAGGTGCTATTCTGGAAGGGAGAATCGATGAAGAAGGAATACTTCGAGTCCACTCCAGACTTTGTGTTCCTAACGACTCTAATTTAAAGTACAAGATTATGATAGAGGCACACAATACACCATTTGTGATCCATCCTAGAAGTACCAAAATGTATTGTGATCTTCGACACACATTTTGGTGGAACAATATGAAGAGAGAGATTGCAAAGTTTATTTCAACGTGTTTAACTTGTCAACGTGTAAAGGCAGAGCATCAAGTACCTAAGGGTCCATTGCAACCACTTGAGATTCTGAAATGGAAGTGGGAACACATTACCATGGATTTTGTTACGGGTCTTCCTACGATTTCTCAAGGCATCGATGCTATTTGGGTTATTGTTGATAGATTAACCAAGTCTGCTCATTTCTTGCCGATACAGGAGACTTATTTCCTTGAACGTCTTGCTTATATGTATGTAAATGAGATTGTGATATTGCATGGCATGCCAGTATCCATAGTTTCGGATCTTGACCCAAGATTTACTTCAAGATTTTGGGTTAGCTTGCAAAAAGCTATGGGCACGGATTTACGATTTAGTTCTGCATACCATCCTCAAACGGACGGACAATCAGAGAGGACTATTCAAACTCTTGAAGATTTATTAAGACTCTGTGTCCTAGACTTCAAAGGGAGTTGGGATAAGTATTTACCATTGGTGAAATTCTCCTATAACAACAGTTATCAGACAAGTATTGGTGTGGCCCCATTTAAAGCATTGTATGGACGAAAGTGTCACTATCCAGTATGTTGGGACGAGGTGGGTAAAGCAACATTGTTAGGACCCGAGTTGGTACGTATGACTACGAAAAAGATCCAAATGATTCGACAACGTATACAAACGGCACAAGATCGACAAAAGAGTTATACGGATCTTCATCGAAAGGACGTGGAATTTAGTATTGGTAATCATGTATTGTTGCGTGTTGCCCCATGGAAGGGAGTTACAAGATTCGGGAAGAGAGGAAAGCTCAATCCATGATTTATTGGTCCATTTCAAATTCTTGACCGAGTAGGTAATGTAGCTTATAGACTCGTGTTACCTCCGAGTATGTCTAGTGTTCATAATGTGTTTCACATATCTGTACTTCGTAAATATGTGAAAGACCCGAACCATGTTATTGAGTTAGAACCAAATGAGATAGTTGAAGACTTAACGTACAAAGAGGTACCTGTCAAGATCTTGGATAGAAAAGAGCATGTCCTACGCACAAAGGTCATACCACAAGTTAAAGTTTTGTGGATGAACCATGCTATAGAGGAAATGACCTGGGAGTTGAAAACGGAAATGAAAGCGAGGTATCCTCACCTTTTCGAAACACCAGGTACGTACGTCAATTTCGAGGATGAAATTTCATAAGGAGGGGTGGTTGTAAGACCCCAACTTATAATTTAATGAAATTAAATTTCCTCTATTTATTATCTAGAAATAGTAAGGGTTGATTTGATTAATGTGGTAAGTTATGGGTAAAATGCGCAATTATTTCAAACAAGCAAGTGTTTTTAAAATATTCATTGTTGATGGAGAATATTCGTTTGGTCGTGGAATATTCTTACTGTCGGGGAATATTCGTACGACGGCGCAACCTTGTGTGGGCCCCATAACGGAAAACGATTGGATGAAGAAAATGACAATAATAAGTTGGTTATAAATAATGGTGTAGTTGTTACCGTTAATACTGTTGGAATACCCAGTGATTAAAACACAGTAGCACACGGTATTACACCAATTATTGATTCTTACGTAAGAAGGCACTACTCAATAATTATTACAGTAATTACTGTTCAGTATTTTATTTTATTGATTCAATAATTGTTGCGTTGATATTTTATATTACTGTTGTTTTAATAATTGTCACTGCACAATATTTTCTATTATCGGAGAAATAATTCATATTATCTGAATAATATTATTAGATAACATTATTGGTAATGTCTAAAAAGTTCTGTCTAAGGAGAGGTTTGGTCATCTAATTGCGCGCCAGTAAGGAGAGATCCTTATTGGAAAGCTCCCTCTTTCCTGGGAACTGTCTGGTTGTCAGTAATGTGATTCTGTAATATTATTTGTGAATAATTAATTATTGATTTATATGATTGAGGAAAATATTGATTTTATGTGGATATAGATGGAGAAAATTTTTAATGTGACAATTGTTGAAAATTAATATTTTATCATTTTCTGATAAAATAATTCATTTAAATATATTATTTTAATAATATATTGATGGTGATATTTTACAATAAATGTGGGATATATGAGTATATGAGGAGGAAGAGTATTTTTGTGGCATTAAATGATTAACACATATTTTGTGTGTCGGTAGACCCCAATTCTTGACCGAAATTTGATTATAGCCTGTAAAATCGTCCGTTTGTGGATTTCGATCAATTTTTGTTTAGAATTTGGAAAAAAATTCTTCTGTAAAGTTATAGAGAATGAAATTTCCTATGAAATAGACATGTGGTTCGAATTTTTCTGATAAAAGAGCTATTTATTATGAATTATTGAAGTTCTGTAGTTCCGAAATAATTGATTTTTGAAAGTTTTAATTATTTTTAATTACAAAAACATTTTTTTTGCTTGGTGCGCTGCATTAAACATGTGCAAGGTGGCTGAATTCAGATTCAAGAGGTGGGCTTGACAATTTTGTAAATATAATAATATTATATTAAATTTTTTGCTTTGGTGTTCTAAGCATTTTTCTATAAATAGGGTGCTTAGGTTAGAATTGAAAAACACATCAAAAACTGAAATCTTCTCTCTCTTTCTCTCTTGATATATTGAGCGTATTCTTGTGAGTATTTTAATATTTTGAGTGTTGCTATACGGTGCAAGTTCAAGTCATAGCCTATATCCGGTGTTTCAACTAGAAGTATTATCTTTTCGAGGTAAGGGATGTTATTTTCTTTTTAAATGATATTATTTTCTTCAATATCATTATGCCGAAATATTGGTTTGAACTTTTAATCAAATTTGGAACTTTTTATGTCGGGGTTACTATTCACGTAAACGTCACTATTCACGAATATGGCACTATTCATTGAAAAATAAAAAATTTTCTTTTCGTCCAAATATCTATTATGGATACTAGATTTTATTGTATCCATGTTTTGATCATTCTTGAATTTTACTTCACTATGATTATTTATGAGGTATTTTTAGACATGAAATAGCTGAAATACGAATCCTTGATATTTATTCTTTTGTTTCAATGGATTCGTTTCTTTTAAAATATTTTTCATCATCCTCAGTTCTAAATGATGATATTATTGAATATCTTTGGCCTGTAGTGTAAAGATAAATGATTTCATAATGAATATCTTTGGCCCGTAGTGCAAAGATGAACATGTGTTGAGATGAACATGACCGACTGATGAATATCTTTGGTCTGTAGTGCAAAGATGAATATTTGATTCAAGATGTATATTGATTGATGTTACAAGGATAAAATATTGATGATGGACTTTTAAATTCATAGATAGTAGTAGATTTCATTCGCTACGTATCTCTTCTATGAATTATTATTTTCGCTGAGAATATTGATCTGAAACTTGTTGTCTATTGTATTTTATCAGATTTTTCCCTGTTGAAGACTAACGATAATTTATTCTATATTATCTTAGTCATAATATTCTTTACTGGGCTAGTTGAGCTCACCCTTTTTCTTTTTGTTCCATTTTTCTTCTCAGGAGGCGATAATGTAGCGAGTACTAGTCGGGGTATGGAATGATGATTCTAGAAGTTGTTTAGTACTCCTCACCATTTTTATAAAATAATGTATCAATAATTGTGATGAGGATTTATTTGGGTATGGATATTATCTAGAAGACAATATTTGTATTTAAACTCACAGTTTTTATGATGTATTAATAAAGTTGTAGTTGTTTCTGTACCATGTTATTGACGACCTAAAATGGGTGATGTATACCTTTTTGGGGGCGTCACAAAGGAGCTTTAGTGATCACAGCATAAGTGGGTTCGGTAGATATGAAGCGAATGATGATAGACAACGGGTCTTCTGTGGATACTGTATGCCCATGCTTATCAGAGGATGCACCTTGATGGGCGGAAGATGGAGGTTGGACAGGAGGCTCCTCTGTATAGCTTCAGCAACGATCCAGTCAAAGTGGCAGGAACTATTGAGCTACCGGTCATCTTCGGTACTGCTCCACAACAGCTAGAAATAACATATAAATTTTATGTTGTGCATGTAGATTCGGCCTACAATGCCATATTGGGACGACTTACCTTGACTGCTCTCCAAGTAGTGACTTCCATCCCTCATTTTAAAATCAAGTTCCCCACGGCCCATGGAGTTGGAGAGGTAGCAGGGGGCTTAGACCAGGCCAAACGATGTTATAGGAATTCCGTGATTGCCTCGGGAGTAGGGGTTAGCAAGCAAAAATAGACCATGGCGATAGAGATCGAGCCATTCACTGAAAGCAGTTCAGAGCCATTGGTCATGCCAGCAGAAGAGACAGAGGAAATCGAGCTTGTCCTTGGGAAGAAAGACAAAACAGTGAAGATAGGTTCGGGTTTGTCGGAACCTTTTCAGACAAACCTTGTGGAACTTCTTCGCTGTTATGCGGATATCTTTGCATGGGAACCTCAGGATATGCCTGGAGTTAGCCGGAAGATTGATGAGCACAGACTCGATGTAGACCCATCAAAGAAGCAGTTTGGCAGAAAAGGCAGATCTTTGCACCTGAGCGTCAGAGGATCATTGATGAAGAGATCGCCAAGCTGATAACTGCTGACTTCATCTTTGAGATTGACTATCCCGAGTGGATGGCTAATGTAGTGTTGGTGCAGAAGCAGAATGGAAAATTGCGGGTTTGCATCGACTACACGGACCTGAACAAAGCCTGTCCGAAGGACTTCTATCCTCTATCCCATATTGATCAGCTCATCGATGCCACTTCGGGGTATGCATTACTAAGCTTTATGGATGCTTTTTCAGGTTATCATCAAATCTCCATGTGCAAGGAGGACATTCCGAAGACAGCTTTCATCACACACCATTTGGTGTACGCCTACAAGAAGATGACATTTGGCTTAATCAATGCTGGAGCCACTTATCAAAGAATGATGAACTTTGTCTTCCAGAAGTAGCTCGAAAGGAATATGGAGGTATAAGTGGATGATATGATTGTGAAGATCATGCTTGTCCAAAAGCATCTGGATGATCTGGATGAATGTTTTCAAACAGTCCTCCATCACAAATTAAGGCTCAATCTAATGAAGTGCACCTTCGGACTCGGTGCTGGTAAATTTCTGGGCTATCTAGTCAATCAGAGGGGCATTGAGGTCAACCTAGAGAAGATCCAAGCCATCTTGAATATGAAGACTCCTCAGTCATTCAAAGATGTTCAGCGTCTGACCAGGAGGATTGCAGCTTTGAGGAGATTTATGTCTAAGTCGGCAGAGCGATGCTTGCCGTTCTTCAGTACGTTGAAGGGACCGAAGAATGCGAAGACGTTCTAGTGGACTTCGGAGTATGAAGACGCCTTTCAGGGCATAAAGACGTATTTATCTTCGGCTCCTTTATTGATGAAACCTGCTCCTACTGAGACCTTATACTTATATCTGGCAGCTAGTTCTTTGGCAGTGGGAGCTGTTTTAGTTTGGAAAGTAGGAGGAAAGCAGCATCCGGTCTATTACGTCAGTCACGTTCTGAGAGATACTGAAACCAGGTACCCTAACATTGAGAAATTTGCCTTTGCTTTGATAATTGCTAGTCGAAAGCTTAGGCAATATTTTCAAGGTCTGCTCCTGGTTGTTTACACGGATCAGCCGTTGAAGAAGGTGATGAACAAACCAGAAGTTTTGGGGAGATTAGCAGCATGGACGATGGAATTGTCCCAATTTTTTTATTAAATATCATCCCTGAACTTCTATCAAAGGTCAAGCCTTGGCTGATTTCATGGTGGAGTGTTCGTTCTCCGAAGCAGATGCTGAGTTGCCAGAAGCTGAAACGTCCGATCGAGCAGTTATAGTTCTTCAGCACGGTTAGAACTCGTGGACTCTGTATGCAGATGGGTCTTCTACTTTAGACGTCAGTGGAGCAGAGATCATTTTAACAAGTCCGAAGGGATTCAAGGTGCAGCAGGCCATCAGATTTGGGTTCAGAGCAACGAACAACGAGGCTGAGTACGAAGCAGTGCTGGCAGGGGTCCACTTAGCGAAGAGTCTGGAGGTTCAGAAGTTGATCATTTACAGTGACTCTCAGCTGGTCGTCAAGTAAGTATCCGGAGATTATGAAGCTCGTGGAGCGAGAATGATTAAGTATTTGGCAGATTTGAAAGATTGGCTTCAGTATTTCGTCTCCTATGAGTTTCAGGGTATAGAACGTAACGACAATTCTATTACAGATAAATTGTCGAAGCTGGCCACTACGGATGCTAGCGTTTTCGATGGGACAGTTTATTTGGAGGTTCTGCAGCAGCCGAGTATCCAACATGAAGCGGTGATATGCATTAAACGTTCTAACTGTTGGATGACTCTTTACATAGAATATTTGGCAGATGGTGTCCTTCCTTCGGAACAGATGCTGGCAAAGAAGATCAAGTACAAAAGTGCCAACTTCGTTCTTCTTGATGGGATCTCTATCGAAGGGCATTTTCGTCACCATTGTTAAAGTGTTCGGTCCCGTCCGAAGCTGAATATGCTATTCGGGAGGTTCATGAGGGCATCTATGGCGATCATGTGGCTGCTAAGTTATTAGCCTATAAAGTGCTTCGTCAGGGGTTCTACTGGCCTACCATCTTGAAGGAAGCGACGGAGTACGTGAAGAAGTGCGAGAAATGCCAACTCAATAGTCTGATCTCATATCAGCCACCAGAAGAGCTATACTCAATCTTATCTCCTATACCCTTTGCTGTCTAGGGGGTAGATATCTTGGGTCCATTGCCAAAAGCTAAAGGTCAAGTCAGTTTTGGTATAGTCGCCATCGATTATATGACCAAATGGGTAAAAGCAAAGCCACTTCGGTGATAACGGAACAAGAATGCCTGAAGTTCATGAAGGAGTCAGTAGTGTTTCAGTTCGTGAATTCCTAAGGTGGTGATATCGGACAACGGGCACTATTTCGTGGGATCGAAGTTTGAAGGATTTTTGAAAGAGCTGGGAGTTCAGCACAAGAAGACTTCGGTAGCAAATCCACAGTCGAATGGACAAGTCGAGGTGACCAATAGAACACTGCTGAATGGGATCAAACGCAGATTGGATGAAGCTAAAGGAAGATGGCCTGAAGAGATGCTCAGTGTGTTATGGGCTTATAGGACCACGTCGAGGACTACTACAGGGGATTCACCTTTTAGATTGGATTACGGCACTGATGCCTTAGTCCTTGTTGAGATTGGATTCACCAGTCTTCGGGTCAGTCAGTTCAAAGAGATCTACAATTATGAAGGGATGAAGACCAACTTGGATCTATCGGAAGAAGTCAGTGAGGTAGCTTTGGTTAAATTGGCAGCTTACCAACGGAGAGTAGCCAATTATTACAACAATGGGGTTAAGCTTCATAGATTTGAAGTGGGGGACTTCATCCTCAGAGAAGTCAAAGCATCTACGCCTCAGAACATGGGAAAACTGATGCTAAACTGGGAAGGTCCGTATGAAGTAATTGAAGTACCGAAGCCGGGAACTTATCGGTTGAAGGCATTGGACGGATCCGAAATCAAGAACACTTGGCATGCTGGCAGGCTTCAGAAATATTTTCAGTAGCGAATCGAGTCAGTTTATCGAAAGTCTGTAAATGTTGGACCATCACAATAAAAGATTCACTTTTTCACAAATTGATCTTCTTCCTATTGGCCTAAAGTCACAATGGTGTAAGGAGGACGGGGGGGACTCGTTGACCATTCGATGGGTAGCCTTTTTGGCAGGTGGTCCTTATGAATTTTGTCAGCCCCTTCGTGGTAGGCAACTTCATCGGTGTAAGGACGTCGGGGTGGACTTGCTGACCATTCGATGGTAGCCTCTTCGGCAGGAGTGTCCTCATGGATTTGTTTCACCGCGAGTGGTAAACAAATTCCATAGTCCTTTTTAATTTTGCTTTACCGCGAGTGGTAAACAAAATGCACCGAAGTGGGAGGTATGGTCGGACTTGCTGGCCATTCGATGGCAGCCTTATTGACAGGGTGTGTCCTCATGAATTTGTTTTACCACGAGTGGTAAACAAATTTCATGGTCCTTATAAAATTGTTCTACCCCGAGTGGTAAACAAATGTCCTTATATACTTATTTTACCCCGAGTGGTAAACAAGATCTTGATGGTGCAAAGAGGATCAACCGAATTAACCTTATACATGACCTGTCTCACACTTCAGAAACGATAAGTATACATTACTTTATTTTATTTCAGTGTTGAGTTCGATTCATTCTGTTTAGTTCATTGAATTCAGTTCATACTATTTCTTAACATAACTGTCATATGCTTTCTCTAATTCATAACCTAAGTTAAATTCCTCAAGATGATTGATACTGAATTATTGACAAGAAATGAATAAACAGAAGTCATGATAAAGATAGTTGAAAATTCATTAATAGTTCACTATTCATCCATCCATTCATCTATAACACTAACCGATTACATAAACACAGAAATTTTGACAAAAGTTCTTAAACAAAGTTTTTAAACAATTACAAAAACGAAGAACAGGGACCATTATCAGGCATCATCTTCTCCATCTGAAGAGTCGAGCAGGGACGGATCTACTTTAGCTACAATCAGCTTCTCCTTGCCACGACTTTGACAGAGCTCATAGCCTTCAGAATATATGTTCATAATTCCCCGTGATCTCATCTGACCTCCGATTACTATTCGCAAATCTGCTTGCGGAGATCATCGGTTAAGGGAGGTCCCAGATCCCGAAGAGCCCGGAGCTCCCGGATTTCTTCTTCAAGCTTCTGACGCCTATTCAGATAACGAGTTTCTGCTAGTTCCAGTTTCTCGACCAATTTAGCCAGACTTTTATTGCTTGCCTTTAACTCTTTAATTTTCCCCCATCTTATTTCATTCCTTTGAAACCAGGTCAACATTCATCTTGATAATCTCTTGATGATTTGGCCTTGGTTAGCTTCAGTTCTTCGGTAGACATTTTCACCTCTTCCTTGGTCTGGGCCAATTCCTTTCGAAGACCCTCATTAGTATGGAGGACAGCTTCATGTTGCCATCTCTCCCGTGCCAATGTCGATTTCAGGGTGACATTTTCTTGTCTTATAGTCGCCTCTTCGGCTTCAGTTTCAACAGACCTTGGACGTAAACGTTCGAAACAGCATTTGCCTACATATATTCAACATTGTGTTGATCAATCTCAAATATCTAAGTGTAAGATAAATACAGAAATTAAAGAGAAAACCATTTACCTTCGCCAGATAGCTCATGCCTTCCTTGAGAAGATCCCCATTTGGAACTGTTACCAAATCGGTGGTCGTCGGTTTCTCAGGACGAAAGCATCAACCAGTTGAAAGGCGCGAAGTTGCATCAAACCCGAGGCCACATGGTTCGGGTGAGGTCATAACATCCCATTTTGAAACTCAGGAGGATGGCTTGATCATGAGATGGTGATGGATCCGTGTATATATTTTCGGGGGAAGGTGATCGGGCAGGAATAGGGTCATGAACCGGTGAGGGACAGAAGATGAGCCCCGGGATGGACTATCTGATGTTGCTTTCTTTTGCGAGAAATTATGGGGATGGGTCCAATAGGCTCATTATCATCTGGTACTTGAATTTCAACTGGAAAGGTTGGAGGGATGTCAGTACGAAGAATAGGGAACTCGAAGGTCCTCAGCGGACAAGGGAGTGATCTTGGCCCTCAATTTTTGGACACGAAGGGACTTTTGCCCGTTCATGCAGAGGTATGTCAAATAAACTCCCACCTAGACGGAGCGGTTCTGATGGTGTAGGAGCAGATTTTGATGGTGTAGGAGAGGATTATGATAGCGTAGGAGTGTGTGCAGACGAAAGGATTATCTCCGGGTCGATTTCAGGATCTGTTTCTGGGAGGGTAGTTCTGGATCTTCTAGCGGCTCTCTTTCTTCGTCGAGGCTTAAGTGATTCTTCAGGTATGACGGGCTCATCAACTTGTGCTCGGTAACCTAAGGTTCAATGAGTGGGTGTTTCAATGACAGGATTGTCTTCGGGAAATGTTTCCACTTGTGAGGGCTCGACAGTTGATTCTTTAGACTTCCCTGACATGAAATCTTTCAAATTCTTTTACATCCGAAGATGTTGGCTTAATCAAAGATACTGCAGAAGACAAGAAGTCGTATGTTATAATTTATATCACTTCAAATTTCAAACAATGATACAACAAAATAAATTCAAGACTTACATTTATGGTCATACAACCAGGCTTGCTTAGTGAGGAGCAAGTAATTCCATTCCTTCGAAGGGAAATTTTCAAAGAGTTTCTATCATCTCACTTACCCGTTCTTCTGGGATGTCTCCAAAGTCAGCAAAAAATGCGTCATCAGTGGTCCAGTTCGGCAGGGAAGTAATCTCTGGCCCCTTGACGAAAAACCACTTCTCATGCCATCCCATGTTACATCGAAGGAGTGTTTATCAAAGAGCGCCTCTCGAACTTTTCACTATCTTCCGGTGCTTGTTTGCCTAAACTTTAAACCCTTTCTCTTTTTAGACTGGCCAAGTCTGTAGATGGTATAAGAAGAAGTCGAGGGGTGGGTTTAACACCTATTGTCGATGGCAGAATGCAATAAGAGTGCCAGGATAAGAATGTAAGAGTTCGGAAACCAGTTGAGCAAATCCTCCCCACTATAACCCTAAAGGGTAACCAAAAAGCTTATGAAGAGGAACCTAACCCCCTCTCTCTCGAGCAGAGTCATCGGAACAACCGTCAAACCATCTGGACGTTGGTACATCTTCTTATCAGATTTAGGGGCTCTTATCAAGTGGGTATCAGGGATGTGATAACGAGCCTTGATCCTTCGCAATTCAGTCTCAAAAATGACGGAGGGGGTGTTGGCCTGAGGATATTGCTCCTTATTTTTGAAAAATTCAGAGGGGGTAAGAGGAGTTTTCAAAGGTCGAGATTGTTTATCTTGACTCGCGGCCTTGGGATTTGAGCTCGAAGCCTCTTCAATGGGGTTAGGGCTAGGCGGGACAGTTGAAATTGGGGTTACCCGGAGGGGAGAACTTCGGTTGGTATTCTGGACTACCATTGTGCTAGGTTGCAGAGA